>RJWT010015924.1:0-20154 GCA_004365215.1 Cuniculus paca | reverse complement strand
TCCTGAAATGAATTTATGTAATGCTCAGCTTTATAGCCATTTTCCATCAAAGCACTGAGTATCAAGGAAGGAATAATCTGAGATGGGAACAGGAAAAAGAACTAATAAAGAAAGCTTTTCATATAGAGCCAGATTGTGAAGTTTAGGCCAAGAAGAATTGGATCTCATCATTTCTCAAAAGAAGGATTTATTTGATAATCTAATGTAATAATCTAAAATAGTTCCAAGATTCTTTAGATTTATAAAACATAAATCCTTAAAAGGAAGAAAGGGATATTTACTCAAAATGTCATCCTCCCCTTCCATCTCCATCAGTAAAATAAGTGCATTTTTAAAAATTAAAAAACTAAGGGCACCTTTATCCTCCACCACATGCTGTGTCTCGTCTATGCACTAACATTCTAGAACAGGCCCTAAGGAGGTCTGTGCCTCCTTTTAAGGCCTTGTCCCAGTATTCAAAGCCCCAACATGGTTGCTAGTTCTTACCCCACCAACTGTCTTCCTTTCCACCAACGATTTTCCTGCAATAACTTCCATTATGTATCACCCAGCAGAAAACGACAATCAAGTCGAGTGGTCAGGTTCATTGTTGACCTAATGGGGAAATTTGATTCAGTTCACAACCAATTTAGTTTGTGACCAGATCCGTGGAAAGAAAAAAATGTACCACCATCCCGTTCTCTGGGGTGATAAACCTTTCCATAAATCCAAGTCACCTGAACAGAGGTGCTGATTCATAGTTCCTCTAGGGATTTCATAAAAAAATGAAGGTTCTCACAAAGCCCAAGACGTAGGGCTCCATTTAGTGCACTAGGTGTAACTACTGCCTCTTCTCCTTTCAGCCCAGGAACACAGCCTAGCGCCTGGCGTCTCTTCCGCCCGGGAGGAGAGCACTTCCGGGGCACACCCCCGCGGTGCGCACACTTCGGCCACGCTCACCGGAAGTGGGGAGCGCACGCTGCGCTCTCTCAACCTCGCCGATATGGTGACATCTGTGGAGGCCGGTAGCTCGGTGGCGGCGAACAGGGACACTGAGGGCGCTGCTCAGCATAGCAACGTGACGGACAACATGGGCCTGCTCTCACAGTCGACGGCCGCCTTCCCTGCACTTGGAGGTGGGGTGTCTTTGGCAGCAGTGACTTTTTCCACATTCCCTCAGTTCATCTTTTGGTTTACTCACTGCCCCTAGGGTGATTAAATTGGCCCGCAACCCAGAGAGTACCTCATGAGTTTTCTCTACGAAGAGAATTTTTGGTTTCTCCCACGTCAGGACGCCCCCTCCCCAAAGCTCTGCACACCCTTGCTGAGGCATATGGGATGAAGTCTGCTGGAGGCTTAAAATAAAGGAAACCAGTCCCTGTGGTTAAGGCCAATCTCCTGGGAAAGAAATATCTCATTATACAGAATGGAAAGTTGGGTGGGTTTTCCTTTTTCCATTTAAACATAACAATTATTCTATTTGGGGTCTTGAAAGCTTTTCAAATAACAATTTGATTTTATCAAAGAAGACTGGGAAGGAATTTGGAACTATTCCTTATTTCTAGGCCCTTTTAGTACCTCTTCCCCCTACTGCCACCAGTGCTCCTCACAGTAGGAAAATCTACTCAGAACAGACACTGACTGTTCTAACCTTTCCATGTTTTCTTCATTCAGAGTGCTCTACATTGGGAAACCACCTCTCCACCCACTTGGGTTCATGGATAGGACACCTGAAGTCTGTTTTATTGTGTATGTTTTGGAAATTTCTTGTTTATTTACTTGACTAACTTCGGCTTTTTCTTTTATAGTCACTGAACTTAGTGGTCAAGTGGGTGGCACAGATACTGAACAAAGGACTTCCAGTGACCACAGAGACCACACCTATGTTTCATCTACTTTCACCAAAGGAGAACGGGCATTACTGTCCATTACAGATAATATTTCATCCTCAGATATCAGCGAGAGCTCAACTTCTTATATTAAAATCTCAAACTCTTCATATTCAGACTATTCTTCCTCTTCTCATGTTCAGACTAAAAGAAGTAATGTCTCATCTTACGATGGAAAATATGTTCAGCCTTCTACCGAGTCATTGGTTCTGCGTACATCCAGCTTTCCATCCTACACATCCACCATTAAAATACCAAACAGTTTTGTTCCTCTAGATGCCAATACTGGATCTGTTGATGACTCATCTTCAGAGTCCCCTTTGCCTCCACCCTCAGTATCACAATCCCTCCAGTTCTCATCAAGTTTACCGTTAACCAGGACCTCCACACATCAGCTCAAGTCTACCTCTGAGATGTCCACAACTTTATCTTCCTCACCATCACTTTTATCAATATCCTTGATGGCATCTACCCCACTTTCAGTCTCACAAGCAACCTTACCACATTTGTCCTCTACCCCGGTCCTATCCAGAACAAAGGAGACACCTGTGACATCAGTTCAGACATTGACAATAGCATCATCCGTAGCAGTGAGTCACATTAGTCAAACAGCAGATCCCAACAACCAGAGCACTCCACACCAAGGAAAAATTGTTACAGAAGCAAAGTCACCAGTCTTGGTTTCTCTCCCCACAGAGTCCACCAAATCCGTAACAAAGAGCACTCCTTTAGAGGTCCCTTTGACCTCAGCCTTAACAGAATCCTCCACTGAGCCAGCCCTTACAACCATAAGCACCAGCTCAGCCCACATGTCTCCAACACTGATAACTACCAATCTTAAGACCTCTCACCCTTCTGTGATTAGTCCCAGCACCCTGTCAAGCACAGAACCTCTGATCACTGGCCCTGGAACTGTACTCACTACATCTGGAAAACAGCTCTTGCCAACCCATCCTGAAATTTTGGTGTCACAAATCTCAACAAAACATGACATTACCACAGAAAGGAACCAAGTGCATGTAGATGCTACAACCCGGTTGGTCCCTCTGTCCAGCATACCCACATCAGCAAAAGAATTGAGCACAAGGTTTGGGGTTACAGAAGAGTATGGCCCTGCTTCACCTTTCCTCAGAACATCACCTTTCTCCAAAACCACAGATGTTTCTACTGCTGAAATGTTAACTACTCAGTCTACCACCCTCACTGCCCAGAGTAGCACACAGTCACCAATGGCATTGTCACCAGGTAAGATGCATCTCACAAGCAAGTACTGACTGGTGGACCCTGTCCAGCACTGATTGCTGCAGGAGGCTTGAGATTCACAAGAATGTGTGGAAATGGCTAGTATTTAAGACTCTGTTTGGTGACCTAAAATGCTACCCTGTTGAAATAGCATAAAATAAAGTCACAGCAGAGCAAAATTTCCCCAACTTACATGATTGTTTTGGAAAAAAAGAGGATACCATATGTTGGCCACAGATGACTTCAGATATTCCACAGTGCTTTGCCCTATAATTGCAAGAGTTTGTCAAGCATGACTAACTCTTCTAAGAAGAGTTCAGAGCTAGGTAGATAGGTGGGATTGGATTATGGAGAAAGTAAAGTGAGGAAGCTTTAGGTAGCCAGGCGTGGTGCCACATGCCTATAATCCCAGATACTCAGGAGGCTGAAGCAGGAGGATTTTGAGTTCAAGGCCAACATGTGCAACTTAGCAAGATCCTGTGTCAGAGAAACTTTAGGTGGCCTGTCTGAAATAGGGAGTGAGTTGGGTTCCTGCTCCCAGATCTGAGCCCAGAGTTTGAGTCCATCAGCCAGCTCCTCGACTGAGGCTTCTCAGTGGCAGAGGGCTTTTGATCCAGGGAAGCCCAGGCTCTTCAAAGAGTTAAGATTAGGTTGCTAGTCAGGGAACAGTGTCTATATAACCAGCCTTCTTTACATTGCACATAAGGTTATCTTTAGCCATGTTGATGGTAGTACAAGGGAAATAAAGCCATCCGAATGATTGTTAGGTAAGGAAATATACAAGAAAATGGGTGTCTTGGTTACTTTTTCTCTCGTTGCTGAGACAAACATCTGATGCCCAAAGTGAAGCAAGGAAAGGTTTATTTAGCTTACAGTTTCTATGGATTTCAGTCCATAATCAGCTGACTCCAAGGCAGGGTGGCATGGCACTGGGGCAACACTTCAAGGCAGCAGCCAGAGCAAAAGAGGGCAACCATTCATGGCGGCTACAAGCGGCAGGAGCAAACCGCACCAAAGAGTAAAACATGCCCCCATTCCGACCTTACATTGTATGTTGGTTTTGCCCCTGGGCGGGTGCAGAACTCACATTGTCAATCCCAGCGCTAGACAACGAGTCAATCACAAATGCTAGATTCAGCCACTTCCATGACTACATGAGGCTTGGGGGGGCCATCTATATACAAACTATAACATTTTATCTTTGGCCCCCAAAGACTCATGTACATCCCTTATATAAGACATTTAGTCCATCTCCATGAGTTGTCAAAGTCCTAACAGTTTCAGCATTGCTGAAAAGTCCAAGTCCCAAGGCTCCTCTGAGATCTAAGGCAGACTCTTAGTTGTAAGCCCCTGTACAAATGAAAACGAAGTTAAACATTTCCAACACGCAATGGCATGAGACAGATATTACCATTCCAAAAGTTGCAAACGGGAATACAAAGCATTGGAACCAAAGTAAGTCCAAAATCCAGCAGGGCAAATGTTAAGTCCTGTAGCTGTATGTCCAGCATCTGAAGCAATCTGTGGCAAACTGTGAGCTCCAAAGGGCTTGTGTGGTTCCATCCCTATGGCACTTCTAGTAGTCACCAATCCCATGGCGTCTCTCTTGTGCTGGCTCTGCTCCCCAGTTGCAGGTTTGCTTAGATGATCCACATTCCTGGCTTTTCTAAACTTCTGGGGTCTCCATTCTGGCTTCACATTCATAGTTACACACGTTGCCCTCTCAGGGGCACATTGCCTGGCGTTTTAGCCCCTCTGAAATCAGGGTGGAAGCCTCTTTAATTTCAGAATGTGTGCATTCTCCATGTGCCTAAAACTGGCACCATATGGATGCTGCCAAGGTCTGCTGCTGGCTGGAGCAGTAGCCAGGCTTTCCTCTTTCTTGGCCATAGGGGTCGAGTGCCTGGATCGCTGGGCACTCTGAACCTGACTGCGAGGAACAGATTCTCTCTGTTGCCATTTTGGAACCTCGCGTGGCCTCCGTTGCCATTCTGGAACCTCCTGTGGCTTCTGTCACCATTCTGGAATGTTGCACTCTGCAGCTTTTTGCCCCTGGGAAAGTTTTTTACTTTTGTATCTTTGAGGCTGTAAAGGGTGGAGACCCGCTGCCTCTTCCTGTGATGCCTGTAGGCCATCTTTTGTATTCTGTTCCTTTTCAGCAATCAAGGTTTCAGCTCTATCTTTACAGTTCACAGCTTTCCGATCAAACTCATAACATTTCAAATCATCATGTTGGGCTCTTTGTTCTTGATTTCCAAGATAAATCTGGCTAAAAGTCCCCAACAATAGTCATGCCATTGCCTCAACATTTGATTGCCTTGAAATTTCTTTTGCCAGATTAATCAGGTCATCACCCTTAATTTTACTCTCAGGCAAAATCTCTGGACACGAGCAGAATGCAGACAAACTTTCTGTCAAGCCATAACACACATCGTGTGGAGTCCAACAACCAATGCAGTCCTTTCCAGTAGAAACCTCTTGAGCCTGGTCTTCATCGGCAGGCTTTCTATTAGCCTCTTGGTTTCCTCAGCTCTGACCAGAATCTCCCCTACAGAACAGCGTAAGCAGTTCCAGCTCTATGCATATAGACAACATCTCTGAACCTTTTCAGATTCTTCCCATAAGCCAGTCCCAGAGGCTCTTGAATCATATGGTCAGATATAGTCACAGCAACAACCCCACTTTTGGTACCAAATTCTGTCTTAGTTACTTTTTCTCTCGTTGCTGAGACAAACATCTGATGCCCAAAGTGAAGCAAGAAAAGGTTTATTTAGCTTACAGTTTCTGTGGATTTCAGTCCATAATCAGCTGACTCCAAGGCAGGGTGGTATGGCACTGGGGCAACACTTCAAGGCAGCAGCCAGAGCAAAAGAGGGCAGCCATTCATGGCGGCTGCAAGTGGCAGAAGCAAACCACGCCAAAGAGTAAAACATGCCCCCATTCCGACCTTACATTATATGTTGGTTTTACTCCTGGGCGGGTGCAGAACTCACATTGTTAATCCCAGCACTAGACAACGAGTCAATCACAAATGCTAGATTCAGCCACTTCCATGACTACATGAGGCTTGGGGGGGCCATATATATACAAACCGTAACAATGGGGTAATATATCATTTGATGTCAATGCATGTTTGGGTTTTCCAGACCCAGGAAAAGTACTGTTGGGGAAGGGGAGATGAGGCTGACATCTTCAGAGAGAAGAAAAGAAGAGAAATGCTTTGTAGTGACAGGAGTAGGGAGTAGTAGCTGGACTAGTAGTTGAAACTGGTCAGCTATGATCAGCCTAGTAGTGCAGCATAAAGTACCCCCACCTGGAGCTCCGTAGTGCTCCCTTTGTGCCCAGGAATCTGAGCACCTCTGAAAAATGAAAGTTGACTTTTTCTTTGGGGAAATTACCCAAAAAGCTTCAGACCCATGGGCTTTATTTCCAAAGACAGAATACATTCTAACACCGTATGGGTTAATTCCCATATGGTGCAAACTATAGCCATTATAATTGCGATCATTAAGTATTAGGAGCATATTGACTGGTTATTACAGTGTTTGGTTCCTAGGTGTTGAGCTTACATAGGTGATTTTAGGTAATAAGTAAAGTAGCAATGAAGAGTAAGAATATCATTTGGGGATGTGGCCCATTTGTTTTCAGGGTTATTCTCTTGGGGTGAGACTCTTAGCTTCTACCCTCTTTTTCTCATTCTCTCACTGATTTCTTCTTACAGATGATGCAGTTATGTGGTAAGTTGTGTCTTTTCTAAGTATGTGTCAGAAATTTTTATGAAGCAGTCATTACATAACTAGAGTGTGACACTGCAGTTGTATAGAGTAAAACAAATTTGTGGTCATTGCCCTTGGATGTGAGTCTAAGAGACACTGACAGCTTTGTGTCATAGGTCTTCAGTGAATTCAGGTAGGGCCTATTTTACAATATGTAAAGAGGGAGGTCATTGTAGTACTTAATATTTTCTGAATGATGCATGATATGTGGAAGCACAGTTACATTTGGAGATTTTTGGAGAAAAAATTACTATGCTTTTGATGGAGGACAAGGCATGTATATGCGAGCACACACACACACACACACACACACACAGTGAATTTTGCAGCAGGGAGGATGAACTGATCAGAAGGAACCCCCCCATGTGTTTTAAATTGGCATCAATTCAAGTAGAAGTTTCCAAGTATCATAAAGGCAGTATAATCATAAATGCTGAACTGAGTGACTTGTAACTAGTCACAGGTCAACTAGTCACAGGTTCAAGTTGACTTGAACTAGTTCTTGCATTTAGGTATTCAGTTCTCTAGCCACTATATATGGATACAAACTGGTGTTGGTTCCCAGTCCCATTGCCCCATCTTCTGCACCTCTTGGGACCCCATTCTATTTTAGTAGCATGGCTTTCCAGGGCAAGTAAACAAACAAGAATCAAATATTAACTGAAAGAATTAAATATTTACCTAGAGCTGCCTTTCCATTGCCTTTGTGATTATGTTATTTCTGGTATGTGTTTCTAGTCAGCAGCTGTGCTGTGAACCCATGTCTTCATGATGGCAAATGCGTTGTGGACCTTAGCAGTCGTGGCTATCAATGTGTGTGCCCCCCTTCATGGCAAGGAGACAACTGCAGTGTGGGTAAGAATAAAAGTAATGTCCGGTGGTCTATGGTATCATGTCAGTTATTCAAAATGTAGAAGAATAAGTTTTTAAAGTAACCATGCTTACTTGAGAGTTAACAGGCTTGTGTGCTACCTTCAGGATAATGCAAGATACCATAATGCAGTGCTGATAAACTTCCTGATGGGGTTCCATTCCTCAGACTCCCTACGCTTCTGCCACACTGGACCACCTGCAGTTCCTTAAAGATCTCTTCACTGTTTTATCTTTGGCATTTACTGTACTGGTGCCTAGAACTGGCCCACCCAAGTCTGTCTCTTAAAGTCCTTCCAGTGTTAGCCCAGATGTTATTTGAAACATCCTTAATTCTCCCCTCCATCAAAATCTGCTGTTTCCTCTATACATCCAAAACATGCCTTATGTTTACGGTTGTTTGTATGCCTACCTCTGTCCTCAAGGGTGGTTGATCTCTTGCTCATCTTTTGGGCTTCACTGTACCTAGTGCCACTTGATTCTCAGTGAGTACTTACTCTACTCGGTTAATATTTTACTGTCTGCCAAAATCATATGGTCTTGTTTTTTTTTCTCCTTTGCAGATGTAAACGAATGCCTCTTGAATCGCTGTCCACGTCAGGCCATATGTAACAATACTCAGGGATCTTTTATCTGTAGATGCCCTGTTGGGTACCATTTGGAAAAAGGAATATGCAATTTGGGTAAGAGATTTAGTCTATCTTAGTATTTATTCTGAATCACAATATATTTTATGAAATTACGTTTACTATTTTTCTTTCTAATCAAAATCAATATTTGTTCAAGATATAATCTTAATATTAGAAGAAAGTAGAAGACATTGCCTATTATTTTAACATTTAGAAATTTATTAGCTTGTAATTTTTAAATGTGCATTATATTTTTACATAGTTGAAATCATATGAAATTTCTATAAACTTTATATCTTAAACATTTTCCTGTTACTAAAAATATTATACACATACCTTAATGACTGTATACTGTGTTATCATTTGTGTATTTGTGCTTAACCATTCTACCCTTCAGTTAGGAAGAAAAATCAAAAAGATATTCTGATTACATAGTTTAAAAAAATATTGTAGAGGGAGAAAAGAGAATAAAATTCTGATTGTCCTACCACATTCACACATTCATTTTAAAAATGGTCTTCAAGATCTTATCTAAGGCAGATACATTTTGACAAAGCTGTTCCTGTAATTGTACCACACTACTTGTCATAGTGTATTTCCTGATTTGATAAATTCATGAAGCTGTTTGGTTTTAAATACAGTCTCCATTTTATAGGTTAAAAAGCACACAATCAAACCAAATGAAAACTAAGACCATCACAAGGTACTGAGTGGCCAGGTTTATGTAACCAGTTGATGAGTGGCCTAGTTTCCAGCCCATAGTTCTTTCCACTGTGCAACAATGAGTTAATTGTGAGAACTTTCATGTGTACAGGGTACGACCCTTGGTAGGATGCTCAGTTTAATACCTAACTTTCTAAAGAAATTAGAATGAAAATACATTTTCTAAATGGAAAGAGGAAACTGGCAGATAAAATGACAGGTATTCGAATCATCTTCAATTGCCCAATGGGCTACTTAACACACAAAAGTGCTCAATGATTATTTTTGAGGGACTAAATGTGTGTGTTCTTTGAAAGTTATCTGCCTGAATTCCTATTCCCTGTAGGGATAAGGGACTTTTTAGGAAGGTTGTTACCCTACTAAAATAGCAGTAAAAGTTTGAAAATTCTTTGGAATATAGGAATCAGACTCTTTTTTAAAGAAAAAGAATGTAGACATGTAGATATCAATCAAAATCAAGAATTCATTTTATTCTAATAATTTACTTGCTTTTAGTGACCCCTTCTGTTTAGCCATACCTTATATGACATTAGCCAAGAGATTTAGTTTAAGAAGAAAGAAAGTGGAAATAATTTTGTTTTGAAGTACACTTACTTACCCAAGGCTCAGAGGCCTACTTTCTAGCTCCCAGGTCACCACCTATAGTATATAGCCCCTGAGCCTCAGTTTCCTCATCTGTAAAGTCAGATTACAATCTGCTTTGTTTCCCAGTTGAGATTATTGTGACAATCAAATAAAAACTGTGTTGGACCAAACTTTGAAAATAGTAAAGAGCTGTCCAGATGGGGAGTTTCACTTAACATTTGTCTCGAACTGTTGGCCCAAATTTATAGCTATGAAAAAAAACTACTCTTGATACAAAGTAGTAATTATGGATATTTCCAAAAATTATTTAGCTAATATAGCAGTTAAATGCTGTATTTAATTAACATACCAGTTAACAGTTAAATTTAAAGTAGAAGTTCATCTTAAAGTTGGGCGATGTAAATGTCTTTAGAAAAATCCCTGCCTAGAAAGATTTCCGGGTTTGGGAAGCCATTGATGCAGCTTCATGCTCAAGCTGAAAACAGAGACACATTGACTGCCAAGATTCAGGAAACTTCTTTGTGCCCTTTGTGTATGCCCATTTCTACTATGTATATTTCCGTAGGTAAGAGTCTGGGGCTGAGCCTAGAGTGCGAGAGGTAAAGATGGAGAGGGGTGACTGTTCCGGAAGCCTGTGTGCAGTGTCCCACAGGTAGCACAGATGAGGAGAGCGGTTCTATTGTGTTAACAATCATCTTTCCCTTTTCAAGTCATTTAGCCTTATTGTTCATAAACATCAGAGGAACATGCAAATTAGAGCATGCTGAAATGCTTTCATTTGGCCAAGAATGTTTTCAAAGAGCTCCCTGCTGCTCAGAAAGAGTCCTAAGCAGCTGGCTTCACTGAACTGTAGAACAAGCAAAAAGATGTTAAATAAGGATTAAGGGATTTAGACAGTTAAGTATAAGATGTTAAATGTTTTCCCTAGCTCATTTATGCCCATTTTTCTTAATTCTGCATGCAAACTTTCCATGAAAGAGCAGTTTCATGGGCTTCTGTGTTTTGGGTTGTTATTTGTTTTTTCTGTCCAGAGGGAAAGATAAGAATTTAATATAATGGAAGATAAGAGCCAGATATAAAGCAGGCTGTCAATTTTTGGTTGTCTGCCCATTTCTAAATCCCATCCCCCTCAGGGCAAATCAGCACAAATTGATGTTAACTAGAATTTTATTTTATGAGTGAAATGGGCCTTGAAAATGGGGCTATTTTCTTTAATTTCTGAACCCAGCAGTGTCTTGAACATGGGTTATTTTCATTAGGTGGCTCATAATCATGGAGTCTGGCAGACCCCATAGTATAGACCCACTACAAATGCTTGGCTGCTTTCTCTGTATCCTGCTGGTTATTCTCATAACATCACACACTTCAGGGGCAGAGGACATGGCAAGGAAAGAAGATCTTTAAAGATGGCCACATAGGAGTTTGGATGCTGAGTTTGACCCTTGTGAGCTGGATAATCTTTCTCAAGAAGCTACCTAACTTGTGGAAGCCATTTTTTATCAATGATAAAATAGGCATTTTCTCTGAACAAGAGTAAGGTTGAGTGAGGATGACTCTAATAAGAAGAGGGAAACCAAAATATCCCTTGGAAGTCAAATAATGACCTTAGAGAACAAGAGCTTTCCATAGTCTAAAGTCTGAGGAGGCCTGATGAATAATTTTATTATCTGACACCACATCTGCACCCCTTCCTCCAAAATTATGTTGTGTAGACCTGCCCATCATTCTTCTCACAACTTTATTGAGCATCTGTTTTGTAGGAGGCCACTAGAGGGATGTCCACAAGGTGCCTCTTCTCAGCAATACTTTCACATACACAAAAGGCTTCTTAGAGTCTCCCACTCAAAGGGTTACTCGGTCCAGCTCTTCAGGTCAGTCTAGTCAGTTGCTCACTGTGCTAGAGAAGAACCTAGCAGGGGCAGTCTTCACTCAACGAAAAAGAAATGCAGAGATCATTCCATAAAGAAGGGTAAAGCTGGCCACCCACAGATTCATAAATACAACAGCCTCACAAAGGTGTTTTTGTTGCATGATTTAACAGGTAACATTTTCATTTTCAGTTAGAACCTTCGTGACAGAGTTTAAATTAAAGAAACAGTTTCTTAATACTACCTTGGAAAAATACTCAGATGTACATGAAGTTGAAAATGAAATAACCAAGACGGTAAGTTTCCTTAAAAGCCTCTTGTTTAAAAAAAAAAAAAGAGCCTCTTGTTTTAGTCCTTTGTTTTCTAGAACAGATTTTATTCAGAGTTGTAGACTGCCTAGGGTTCACCTCTCTCTCCTAGGCTCTTTATTTCTTTTGTGCCTGTGAGGGAAACTTCATGGTAAAACACAAAGCCTCTTGGAAATAGAAGAGAGGTGTTGAGAACTAGACGTGTTTCTTCAAATGTGTCTTCACATTGTATTTCTTTATTGCTATTGTATTTCTTTTCCATGTGCAAACTCTTAATCACAGACATAAAGGCCACATGTATCAACGAGGGCTATTAGTGAAGAGGAAAGACCCAGTGCTGTTAGGACAACTTTCCTTTAAGATGGTACAGAAGCTTAGGACCTGTGCAGGGTGCAGTCCTTCACATCACTCAGAGCTCTGTGTCTTATCTGACTTGGATTTTTTGTCCAGTATCAGTGATATAGGGATGATACTCAACTGCCAAACAATCCAAATAATATAAGAGAATATTATAACTTCCAACTTGCTAGCTGAGTTTGTGTTCTCTAAAATCGAAGAATGAATTCTAGAAACAACAGGTTCAAAGTAGAAAATATTTCTTGGGAGAAAGAAAGTTTTCATCTAAGACAGAAGGAGTCCCGGGTGGGTTGCTGAAGACCCCACTTTTATAGATTGAAACTGTTTTTTACATTGAAACCATGAGGTGAGGCTGGTTTAAGGTAGGAAAAGCTATAACCAACTAATAAGATTATAAGTATAGTTGCTTAAGTAACATTGATCTAATGGAAAATCACAAAGTGGATATGAGGTAGGACAAAACTATGGTAAACCTATAAGATTATACATATACTTACTTAAATAATATTGGGGATCAAATGGGGTAGCAAGTCACATATCAGATGTTCAGGGAAAGAACCAGGACTTTGTCTGAAAGGGAGGTTTTGGTCCTTCACCCAAAGTAATGGATGCCTATTTAGAATGTAGATATAGTCATTCTATCTTTTGTTTCGAGGTCTGGCCTTTAACAGATGTGCCCTACCCACAGTTTTAATGTAACTATACTGACTCCTTTTGAGGGCCTAACATTGTCTGACTGCCTGTAATATTTCTAACTTAGCTGTCTAGAATATCTCTGTGTAATATATTGCTGATATGATGAATCTGCACACAAGAGACAGTAAAGAATTAAGCAGAAACTGAGGAAGCCACTCACATGGTCTTTCCCAAGATGCTTGGAGAAAAAGTTATTAATTTAAGCACTTGATAACATTCCACACTTATCTCCATCTTCTGAGGAGTCAGATGGCTCTGAGGCACTGGCTTTGGAGACAGGTGAGTCTTCATGAGACATGATACTAAGACCTTCTGCTCCATGGAATGAATCTCCGGTCCCTGTTATGGAAGGTAGGAAGGAAGTAGGTGCTTACTTTATGGTCTAGAAGGATTATCTGCTCTCTCTGAGGGTACAAGGCCAACACAGGGAGTGGATCTTAATTTTCTCTCAACAAAAGGGCTCTTGACTCACAGAATGTAATTTGCCATGAAGAGCCTTTTTGAAGAACACCATCTGAGTTAGGTCAACTCATTGTAGATTCTGAGGGCTCTGAGTCAGGTCCATCAGACCTGGGGAAGCTAAAGGAATCTGAGTCTCTTCAGTGAGCTTGTTCACTGTGCAGAATCCAAATAAACAGTTGCCTCTGAGTTTTTCTGAAACCATAGGGCTTAGAAGAGATCTGCTCCTTTGAAAATGTGTCCAAAGGTGTTGTTCTGAACATCATTTCCTGCCAAGATTTCCCCACTGATTTAACTCTTTGCCTCTCTCCCTTTGTACTCAGGGAACAACAGAAAAGCGTTTAAGAGAGGAATGAGAAAAAGGATACCACTTGTGCTTAAAGCTGCCTGCCGATAACTTGATGGCTAGAAAATGCCTGTTTTACCCTGAATATAGGTTCTTGGTCAAAGGCTTTTGTCTAGCTTGCAATTAATGATGAACCTGTTCTTTCTTGCAGTTAAATATATGTTTTTCAACATTACCTGGTTATATCCAGTCCACGGCTCACATGTCTAGGTAAGAAACAGAATTGTATTTGTCTGTGAACCAGTCTATGGAAAGGGGAGGCTATTCTAACATGGACAATAGCAGCAAAACTGGACTATATTTCAACTGGGCCACTCTGTGGCTCAGAGCCAAGGTCACTGGGCCTTCATGTGCTTTTGTTCCCTTTCTGGAGAATAGTGATGACAGTTATTTTTCAGAAGCCCTGGGGCCCATGTGTCATTTAAGTCAAGTACACTCACATCCTTTGCCCCTAGGGAGTCCAGTGCATTTGTGACCTCCCTGCAGACCACCTTTTCCCTGGCCTCCAGTGTGACGCTCTTTGACCTGAACGATGGGATTCAGAAATTTGTCAACTCTTGCAGGTCCTCTGCTGAGGTCTGCCAACTCTTGGGATCCCAGGCTCGGGTCTTTAGAGGTAAGAGATGTAAAGGTCCTTGGGGAGGACCTGCCCACACAGACCCAGAGAGATAGAAGGTGTTCTGGGCTCACACCCAGGAAAGCTCATCAGAAAGCCTGCCGTTGGAATGAGTGTGAAGCAAGAGGACTTTGTAGGTATGCACCTCTGTGGGGGTGTGCAGGTGCACACCCACATACACACGCCCACACATATACACACCCACAGAGTCCTGTATGCACATAACCTTAAGGTCACTTGGTCTGTGACATACAGCCCCTTCTGTTTCTCTTGTATAATGTAGGGTTGGGAGGGAGAGGGATGTAGGAGATAATATAACAAAGAGAAACTTAACTACTCTTGTTCCCGGGGGGACAAATTCACACACTGAAGTGTATTTGCTTGACAGTGACCCAGAAAGCTTTGTCATGATAACTATTAAATAAAAAATGCATGTGCACTATTACCTATCTTTTTTGCTTATTTACAAATTATAAACACACATAGCACTAGAACACAGAGCAGAATACTCCCTGTGGTGCCAATAACAATGATGATTTTTCGTTTCTTGTCCTTGCTTTGCCTGTTTTATCAAAAGCTTCTATAGTGCATCTACAGTAAGGTACATGGAGAAAGCAATTTGAGACAAGTTTAGAAGGCAGATTTGGGTCCTGGAGGGGAAGTTTCACCTCTGGGATAGGAAAGCTGCTAGAATCAAAGGTGTTTCTTTGCAGAAAGGGCTGGTCCCACTTGGCACATCATTACTGATCAAAGTGGGCTCTGGTTAGCTCATTTTATCTGAGGACTAGTGCTGGCAAAGGATAGAGGATGTAGTGTAAACCTCCCCATCTGGTGTGCAGATGCTGGATGTAGGGTGGGAGTATCAGGCTTTTCTTTCTGTCTACTGGTTGATCTAGGACAGTCCCAGTGGATCAGGTTTTTGTAATTGCCGATCCAATGACCTTGTGACCTTGCATATTGTGGAACTTGAGAGCTGGGTAGTTAACCTTTCGCCTTGGAAAAAGTGCTGGAAGTTGGCCAACCTAAGAGCTAATTATTAATTTGAAAATATGAATTAAACTTTCTAGAGTTATAGTGGCTTTCAGTTGGGCATTTGGTTAAAAAGTTTATGCCCCATTATACTGTCCTAAAAACCGAGGCTCTTTGGTTTGACTTTTTTGTTTCTCTTGCGAAGACTTCAGGGGTACTAGTTTTTCCTCCCTTTCAATTCACCCCATATTTATGGAGTACACTTTAGATGGTCAGCATTTGTACAGGTCACTCGTTTGTCCCCCAGGAAATGTGTTTGTGCCTTGTAAATCCGGTGGCTAGAAACTTGGATTTGTGAGAGCCTGCTCATAGCAGCCCTGCTGCTCTCTGACTTGCTCTTGGAACTATTTGGATATGGTTTACAGTATGGCTCCTGTCATCCTTGCTTCCTTTCTGAGGCCCTCATTCTTTACTTCTTTCAGAACCTTTGAGAACAAAAATAGCCGTGCATATTGGCTAAAAATGGGCTCACTTGCCAGTTCTTTCCTCCAGCTTTTGCCAGCACACCCCAGCTTGGTCTTTTGGTAACTTTTCTGAATGCTGAGGAGATGGCCTGACTAGTAGGGGCTGTCAGGCCCTGACATCTGGGTGTTTCCGGCATGTGGAGAGCACTTGGCTATTCTGGACACCTCCATTGGAAAGGAGGGGTTTTTTTTCCCCTTTGATTCACAAAACATCCACTTCCCTGCCTTACAAAGAACTGCAGCTCTCATGGTCTCCAGAGGTTTATAGACCTTGGAAATCCCCCATGGAATGTCTCAGCCTTAGATTTACTTGAGTGCTCATTGTCTGTGTGGGCGGATGTTATGCCCAGGAAAGACCATGGGAATTGTGAATGTAGAAAAATCACACCACCAGGCTTAAAATGAAAGTGAGATTGTATGAAGTGTGGTTGAAATAAATGGTGAAGATTTTATTTTTTTAAAAATGTGTAACAATAAAAGACATATTATCACTAATCCTCTTCCAAATGCACCTCCTTGCTTCAAACACACTTACCCTATCATTCTTGACACCTTCTGAAGCAATTCTGGAAGTCCTTCTCGTGAGTTTCTTTAGTTGCACTGTCACGGCTGCCTCAGTGTCCTGCCTCCACTGAAAGTGTTCACCTTTCACGGTCATTTTGACTTTGGGGAAGAACCGGAAGTAACACCCTGCCACACCCAGTAAGGTGGATGAAGAGGCACTCCAGTGTTTTCACAAGCCTGCCTTTCCATTGGACGGCACTTGGCAGCAGCATTCACAGTATGTTTTATCACACCTTACAGAGACTCACTGAAAAGGACTTCCAGAGTTGCTTTAGAAAGTGCTAAGAATGATGGGGTGAGTGACTTTGAAGAGAAGGGAGAGTATTTTGAAGGGGATTAATGGCAACGTGTCTTTTGCTGTAATTTTTAAAAAATTTAAACTTTCACTGTGTATTTCGATCACATGTGGTTGCATGTGGTTTTCTTTGGTGGAATCATAGTAAAACATTCTTCAAGAATTTCGAGGAAAGCAGCTCCTCACTGCAGGGGAAGAGCTTGCTCTCCTTGCTGTTGCATGAATCTGTGCAAGGATCAGTTGCTTCAGCATGGCAAGGAGTGTTCGCTAGCAGCCTAGGTCAGTGGGCAGGATGGAAGGAAAACAAGACACTGGCTTCCAGAAAATATCTAATCAGACCAGGCGATCCAGGCTGGCCACTGGACAAGGGTAGGGATGCCCAGATAACTTTTTGTCCTGCGAATATTTCTTTTTCTATTAAGGGCAGTGTACTGGCAAAGCCTTCAAAGAGTTTAGATGAGGGTAGTAGAAGTTCAGTAACTTCCTTGTGCCAGCTTTGCAGTGTTTACTTAGTGAGATTTTCCATTAAAAAAATTTCTACCTTACATACAGACTTTTTACAATAAACAAGGGAAATTCAGTCATGCACAAATGGGATTCTGATTTCGCATGCGCACTTCCACTGATAAAGGCAGGAAATTCAGGGTTGAGAACTGCAATTGTGTCCTTAACTTACCTTGCAGTGCCCAGGCTGCTCACTGACCTGAGTCCTCAAGACTACAGGAGTGATCCTGTATAGGCTGATGAGCCCTAACGCCAGCTGCCCCTTCCAGGACCTGCCTGGGCAAGGAGCAGGCTTCCAGTGTTAACAGCCACTACCTCATTTCTGAGCAGTTTGAGGTTCCCTTAGAGTAGAGGAGGGCTGACAATGCCTAGAAAATTGGCAGCCACCCCTCAGTGCACAGCATATACATTCCCCTTCCCGTGTCAGCCTTCCTCCTGTGTTGGACTCGCTCTTGTGTCCTGACAACAGTGCGTGCTGATTTTGCCTTGCCCCGTGCTTGGCGTTCACTGTCCTGTAGTTTCATATTTTTGTTCTTCCGTCTGGGTACCCCCATTTATTACATGGGCCCTTTCTGCCTTAGGTCATAAAGTGTACCCTCATTGTGTCTGCTGTAAACTTCATAGAGGACCATGTACCCTACAGTGAATGCTTTATAATAATTCTTTGTCATTTGAGAAATTAATAAAGCCTAAAGTGAACATGGAAGCAGCCTGCCAGATTGGCTTCTACCCTGCCCATCTCTGCTTCCCTTGGTAGTGATGCCGTGACCAGTGGACGGGTAGCATCTTCAGCACATGCAGTCCTACCAGTACCCACGCTAGGTGCCAAAGGCCCAGAGATGAATAAGACCCCATCTCTGTAGTGGGAGAGACAATCAGATACACATAACTGCACTCCAACCTGGGTGGTCAGATAGTCATCTTACCTTTTCTGTTGGGTAGCACACTGGCCGGGGCAGCAAGCTGGGCAGCAAGCTATCCAGCAAGAGTGTGCTGTGTCCTCCTAGGCCAGCAGTGATGTCCCACGTGCTGTAGTGGACACAAGAGCCCTCCCCTCTGTCGGCTCAAGAGCCATATCGCTCTAGCATCGCTCCCACAACTGCACATGGGATAACAGCAAACATGGGGGCAATGTTGGCGCATTGTGATAAATAAGTGGGTTTTGGGTTGCAGTTTGGCTATTTGGTCTCTAAAAGGTTCGCCATCACCTGCCTGAGATCATGCAGACACACAACTGAGACATGCTTCCACTTGAGACGGATCCACCTAGTGCTAATTGTCTGTGGTCTAAGTCTCTCAACTACCTAAGACCATCGTCCCATTTTCTGGGTTTGGCCCAGTCCTCCTGCTGCCCTGCCCTGTCCTGTAGCATTGAAGCATACAACATGCCACCTGGAGGCCACATTGCACTGGGTGCCACGCCTCTCCCCTGGGACTGTTTTCAGTGAGGAGTGCTCTCAAGCATTCGGGGTGTGGGACCAGGGCTGACACGGAGAGGGGGTGGTGGAAGGCTGTGTAGAGTGACCTTGGAAAACTTTTCAGAGCCTCTTGAAATACCAAGTTCATGCATCTGAAGTTTTGAAGTGGAGGAAGTTTTGTTTTGCTTCACTGTCATGTTTTTCCATTCCAGCGGGCAGCTTGTGTAAGCGGAAGAGTCCACAGTGTGACAAAGAGACCTCCATCTGTACTGACCTGGATGGAGTCGCCCTGTGCCAGTGCAAGTCGGGCTACTTTCAGTTCAACAAGATGGATCACTCCTGCCGAGGTAACTGTGGTTCTGCCTGCTGTTCTGAGCTGGCCTAGGACAGGAAGACATTTGCCTCCGTGTAGTCCTCTCCCTCTCTGCTCTGGGTGTAACTCTTCTAAATTGGGGGTGACTGGTTCTTGTTATTTTGTTCACAGCAGGTTTGAATACATTATCTCCTTAGAATAATAGTGTTATCTTTACTGGTACATGCTGGTCTCTCCAGTTCCATTCAAAAGAAAGAAAAGAAAAGGGGAAAAGGGAAAGAAAAGAGAATGGAATGCCCATGGAAGCAATACCTGTTTTGTTTTATTTTTTCACTTAAAGTTAGAAAAATCATTGTAATAATTGCCAAAACTTTATCTATTGCCCATTAATCTTTTTGGGGGGGAGGGGGTTCAGATACCAAAAATTGAACTCAGGACCTCGCACTTGCCAAGCAAGCGAGGTGCCACTGAACTATCTCCCTGGCCTCCTTGCCTGTTAATTGTTTAAAATGGAAATATAAGCATGGATCCAGGCCTGTGCCTTTTAGGGGTAGCTGTGGCTCAGAAGACCTGAGGCAGAGCCACACTCTTCCTCACTAGGTTATATCTTTGGGTGAGTCAGTTCATTTCCCCAAGCCTCAGTTTCCTCTTCTGTGAAATGTGTACGATGGTACTTCATTAGTTATTTCTAATTATTAAAAAAGGAAGTGTATGGAGAGGTACTTTGTAAGCCATCAGCATTTACTCTTGTATTTTACCCAGGCTGGTGTTCAATTAATGAGTTATGGTTTTAAAGGTTTCATGAAGTGTTTGAGAGCTGAAATCTAATTCCACTAACCTTTCAGGCGAGGTTTAAATTATTCAGTTTGAGATAAAGACTGCTCAGTGTGAGAATATTGCTTTAAAATAAAATTAATTCGGGTCCAGAGCACAGTATACTCTGACATAAAAAAGACTGCTGCAATTCAGCAGCAGCAGAAAAGCTGGCACTATAAATACAAGCTAGTTTTTGTTTTTTATGTAGCTTTAAGTGTTGCTTCCCATTGGAATGCAGATGACAGCAGATCTCTTGCCTAGTCTACACTTGGCTGGTGACAGATGTCCTGGGATCTGAGTAAAAATCACATACTGGGGTAGGGTAACATGTCATTTATTTCTGTGAGGGCTTTCCACCAAAGGACTTGTTCCATCAAAAGAATGTAAAAATACATTCTGGGGCAGCAC
>RJWT010015923.1:0-20144 GCA_004365215.1 Cuniculus paca | reverse complement strand
AAGACTCTCTGAACAGAAGACCCCTCAATGCATAACAAATGCAATGGGCAAAACCTCACTGCATAACAAATGCAATGAAGAATCAACAAATAGGATCACACCAAATTTAAATGCTTCTTCACAGCAAAGGAAACCATCACATCAACCAACAGAGTAAAGAGACAATCTATGGAATGGGAATAAATTTTTGCCAGCTATTCCTCAATACTCTAATACCCAGAATATATAAAGAATTCCAATTAATTAGACCCCTCAAAATTTAAAGACTCAATCAAAAACAGGCATCTGAAATAAAAAGATACCTCTCTGATTAAAAACTACAAAGGTGAATAAATACATGAAAAAATGTTCAATATCACTGATCATTCAATAAATACAAATTATAACACAGAGATTCCATCTCACTCTAGAAAAAATGTCCTTCCTCAAGAAATCAGACAATAATAAATGCTGGAGAAGCGATAGGGGAAAAGGAACCCTTCTTCATTGTTAGTGAGAGTGTAAACCTGTACAACCACTGTAGAAATCAGTATGGAGATTCCTTAAAAAACTAAAAATTCCATGTGACTCAGCAGCTCCCCTTATAGGTATCTTCCCAAAAGAGTTAAACATAACCAAATTACAGTAATACATGCATACATGTTTATAGCAGCACAATTCATAATAGCTAAATCTTGAAGGCAGCCTTTATGTTCATCAACTGATGAACAGATAAAGAAAATCTATTAAAAAAAGAAAGAAAATATGATATTTATACACAGCAAAATACTACTCTTCCATAAAGAAGGACAAACTTGAGTCATCTGTAAAAAAAAAAAAAAAAAGGATGATCTTGAGACCTTAATGTTAAACGAAATAAGTCAGATACAAAGTTTAAATACTATATAGTTTCTCTTATATAAGAAAACCAAAACATAAATAAAGTGCAAAATAAAAGACAGACAATAGAGGAAAACAGAACAAGAAAAAAGTTATTGTAATCCAGCATGGTCAATATATCTGAAAGTGTACCTTGATTTAGTATAGTTGTCATTTGTGTTTTATATGTCTTTTGCTGTGTTAGTCTGGCTATTAATCTATGTTTATGATAATTAACTTGATAAGAATTTGTAAAATAAAATGATTCTGATGCTAGCAAAAAATAAAAAATTTAAAAAGAGGACAGGATGGGAAGGGTAATAAAGAATTGAGATGTGTTCTACAGATGTACCAATTGCCCATAATGAATGTAAAAATAAAATAGCATTTACTAATACTGGTACTGTTGTTGTTGCAGTTCCTGATTTCTCTCTGGTACCACAATCCCAACTTTCTCTTCAAACAAAGGCAAAGGATAATTCACATGACAGAAAACCCCTTTGAGAACCCTCTGAGGCTGGGTTTTCTAGATAGGAAGGGCTGGAGACCACTCACCGATTCCATAGCGAATCTCTTGACGAAAAACTGGAGAGCCTGGAGGCTGAAGATCTCATGTCTCAGCCGTCACATCAGAAAATTTCCTGGATGGGGAACAGGAAGAAAAGGTGACAAGGGTCATTCAGTGGGACATGGTAAACAACACTGTCTCAAGCCAATATGTGACTTCATTTGGAGGTTGGTGCCTGTCTTAGTTACTTTTCTCTCATTGCTGAGACAAAATACCTAATACACAAAGTTAAAGGGAGAAAGGTTTATTTAGCTTACAGTCTGTGGAGGTTTTCATCCATAATCCGCTGGTTCCAAGACAGGGTGACTTGGCAGAGGGGCATCGCACAGAAGAGTTCATGGGGCCCACAAGGTAGCAAAAACAACAAGGGATTTTTTTTTTTTTTTTTTTTGCAGCACCAGGGATCAAACTTACAACTTTGCACTTTCCAGGCAGGCACTTAGGCCACTGAGCTAAATCCCTAGCCCTTGTCTGAGACAGGGTCTCACTATGCCATTCAGACTGGCCTTGAACTCACTTTGTAGCCCAGGCTGGTCTCAAACTCACAACGATCCTCCTGTCTCAGCCTCCCAAGTGCTGGGATTACAGGCAACAAGGGATCTTCACAGTGTTTTTCTGCCCCTCGTATTATATCCAGGTTACCGGGATTAGGTGATACCAAACCAATCGGTGGACTGATTTAGTAATCACCCACTTTAATCCTAGCACCCTTAATCCTAGCATTGCACCTTGAATCAATTACACATCTACATTCTGCTGCCTCTGGAAAAAGTCCCACCTGTGACCACATAAGCTTTGGGGGGACATTTAACACAAGCCATAACAATGCCTTTGTTAGGAATGGCCTGCCCCTACAGAGTGACTGTCCTGGCAAACAAGGAAGGAGAAGCAAGAAACCCCTATCTCAGGTACCCACTTTGGGGCTGACATCTCCATCAGTGCATCTCTATGCAAGGAACTGCTCAAGAATCCTTGTATTCTATTTCTAGCTCTGTGTTGAAGAGCAATTTACAAGTCATTAACTTCCTTAGACCTAGGTCCCTAAACATGAAATTAAAGTGGGTGCAACAGACATCTGCACTGCATGCCCACTGGAAGGCAAAGGTGTCCCCCTAGCAAAGAGAACAAGCTCCAGGAAGAAAGCAGACATAGATGGACATACACAGTTTAGAACAGGCTCTCTAAACCTGGGAGAGGACTCTAATTAATGCATGCATACTAAAGCTTAATTAATTGCTGAATGCACAGAGCACAGTAAGTCTGGGATAAAAGGTATTACATAAGGGAACAGTTTCAGTATTTGCAGAATGGAGGGGAAAGAGAGATAGGGTGTGTGACAACATTGTGAGCCAAGGGACCTGCTTAGTCCCTCTCCAGGATCTCTAGCTCAGATTGGCACAGGGGGCTAGAAACTTTTAACTCCACCATCTCCCTAATTCCTATATGCAGTTCATCCTCAAGTCATGTCTACTTCCTAATGACCTCTCAACCTGACTCCATCTCCACTGACACAGCCTGGACCAATCATTCTTACCTGCACCATTGCAACTGCCTCCTAACTCATATCAGTACCATTACCATCTCTTCCTCTAAATCTTATCTCCCATGATGGACCCCAAATGATATTCATTTTCATTTTTATTTTCATTCTCATTCTTGCTCTTTCTCTCATCTCCCCACAAAATTTTGTACATGCACAAAAACAGAGAAGAGCATCATAAAATCCATGTGCCTACCACCCAGCTCCAATCACCATCAACCCATAATCAACCCAACCTAACCACCAACAACTCACAATCATCCTTAACTATCTCTACCTTCATCCTTCCCCTTGACACATTGTAATTTTGGGGGAAATTCCAGACATCTAATCTTATCATTTCAGTTGTTTTATAATATATATCTCTAAGATAAGGTCTTTCATAAAAATACAACTGCAATGTGATTACCACACAAAAAAATATGGTAATAGTGCCTTGATATCAAACATATACACAATGTCTAAATTCCTAAAAGTTTCATAAGTGCAAAAATCATGTTTTTTAAAAAAATTATATCCAATTGTAGATGTGCAAAATGAGATTTTTACAACACAGATTTGTCCGTGTCATTTCCCAGCCTTTCACCACCAGCTGAGCATCCTTCAATGGCTTCTTAGTGATCAGGGGTAACGCTCTAAATCATGTAAGATGTTCTGACTCTTGTCCACCTCTCTGGCTGTGTCTTTTTGTTTCAAGGCTCACAGCTATGGCCACATGAGCTTGGTTTTGGTGCTGGAACAAGTTGTGATTCTTCAGCCCCAAGCCCTCTCCCCATGCTATCACCTCTGCCTTGACAGTTACTTCTTTCACCCTCTTTGTCTAGTTAACTCCTGTACTTCTTCCAATGTTACATCCTCCGAGGACTAGTTTGCTGCTCATGGGATTTATCTCAGATTTTAATTATATAGATGCTCCTCAACTTAGATGTGTTTATCTCTTGTCCTGTCCTGGGTTCACCACTATAAATTAAACTATCCTAAATTTAAAAATACATTCAGTATAGCTAATACTGAACATCATGGCTTAGCCAAGCCTAACTTAAACATGCTTAGGACACTTACATTATTCCACAGTTGGGCAAAACCATCTAATAAAAAGCCCACTATGTAACAAAGTGTTGAATATCTCATGTAATTTGCTTGATGCTGTACTGAAGTGAAAAACAACCATTATATTGGTATACTTTCTCAGCATCCTAAACTCAAAAAATTGTAAGCCAAACCATGGTTAGTCAGGGGTTGTATATTCACTAATGTGGAGACTGATTATTATTTGTTGATGTAATTCGATTACAAGATACACAAATACAAAGACTGTGTTTGCACTTACTTATTGGTGTAACCCCAGCACCAGCCACACAAAGCCAAATAGCAATATTGATAAATATCTGTTAGATAAGTGATTGAACCACTTCCTTCAAATTTAAATGCCAGTAGCCACCGACTTAATCTTCTTGAACCTTGAATCATACATTTAAATTAGATGAGGAAGCAACAAGCTTTTACCCTAAAGTTCATACAGAAATGCATTGGCCTCAGAATAGCCAA
The DNA here is from genome assembly GCA_004365215.1 of Cuniculus paca. Classification (NCBI taxonomy): domain Eukaryota; kingdom Metazoa; phylum Chordata; class Mammalia; order Rodentia; family Cuniculidae; genus Cuniculus; species Cuniculus paca. Next base: position 15,630 of record RJWT010015923.1, on the reverse strand, counting down.
AAAGACCTTGGAGAACAGTGTTAGAAGACTCATATTTCCTGACACTGAAACCTGCTACAAAGCTACAGTAATCAGTACAGTCTGGTAATGGTCTGAGGATAAATATGAGGTCTCCTTAAGAATCATAGATCAAGACCTTCCTAAAACACTGGCCTCTAGCTCCCAACTTCATTAAGCACACATCTCTGAAAAGCAAGGGCATGTTACTTGCCTCACCCAGCCCTCTCCTCAGCTTGCTCTTCTTTTGCTTTCCTTGCTTCATGCAGTCAACTGGCAGAGACAATGTGGCAGCCTGGACCCTTCTGCTACACTCCCAACACAATTCTGAGTCATAAGTCTCTGCCCTTGGTCCTGTAACTTCTAGTGCTTCACACTATGGTAGGTCAAGTTTATTTTCCTCCCTCTTTGGATTTTGGACTGGACTACTGACTTGCTTTAGCCAAAGGAGTGTGGACAGAAGAGATAATAAATGCTGGCCCTAAGTCTGCCCCTCTTGCATTCGCACGATATGCCAGGCAAGGAGCATGTCTCCCTTGCCCCTATTAGTTGCTGCATTTGAGTCTGGATCTTGGATAGAAGACATATGCAGCAGATCTGAACCCAACCATAAGTCCAACAGGAGCCAGTCACCCTGATCTAGATCAGCCAAACCAAAGCCATGAACATAAAAATAAATGTCTACTGTCAAACAAACCATTGCAATTCAGAGGTTTTTGCAAAACTGACTAATACACCCAGGAATAATAATACATGAATAAAATGAGTATGAACACAGGTTAGAAGAAAGGAAATCCATGTGGACTGCCAGCACAAGTATGATGACAAATGACAGAGCTACTCTTGCACAGTATCTACCTTATTAGTATCAATGTGACCCTCACAAAAGTCCTGCAAGACAGACAATGGGCCTGTTTTACAGGTGAGAAAATCAAGACATGAAGATATAAAATAATGTATCCAAGACAGTGTGTGGAAGGACTGGGATACTGACCCAAGCTGTTTGACTCAGAAACTCCAAGTCAGGCTTTTGCTGCATGAAAAGTCCTTGTAGATACTGTTATCTGAGACCCTGGTTCATGACTCAACTCCACCCTTGTTCCATTCTTTCCTTATTTTGGGCTTTCAGGATAGGCTGCTGGGTAAAGTGGAAAGGCTACTGGGCTAAAGTCAACAGGCTCACATTCCAACCCCAGCTAAGCCAGTAAACGCAATGTCATCTTCCTCTTTGACCCTCAGGTTCCTTGTTTGTGAAATGAGGCCAACTCGCTTGGCCTACATCACTGTCCCATCAAGAACCTATGCAGAGATGGAGTGTGAAGGAGCTATGGGAACTGTAACACCAAAATCCATTCACACCCTCCCCTTCAATTCTGAGTCCATTCAAATGAGATCAGCACCTACGCATGTGTGAGGATCTCTCCCATAGTACCCTGGGGTAGCACTAGGTCAGGACTTATTCATGCTCTGAGACTGATTTTTTTTCAGGGATTTTTCCTTCCAGTTAAGAAAGTAATGCAAGGATGTCAGGAAAACTGTAAGATAAAAAATAAAAATCATTTATGATATTAACAACTAAAGATAAATATTGTTCAAATATTAAAGCCATTTCCTTTCTGGGACCAGTTTATGGTAAGTTTAAGACAAATACTACATTTGTATTAACATGATTTTCTTAGAACCAGGGAACTACCAGTAAGTGAAAAAAATTTCCATTTTGTAGTCATTCATTCATTCAACAAATTCTTATATTGTGTGTACCATGTGCCTGGATCTGTTTTTACTCTCTGAAGACAGAGTCAAAGATAAGTCATTCATTTTTTTATAATGGTCAAGGCAGGAGAATTACAAATTCAAGCCCAGCTTAGGTACCTTAGCAACTTAGTAGACCCTTTTTCAAAATAAAAAAATTTTAAGGGGGGTAAGTGGGGATGGGATCATCCCTCAGTGCATGAGCCTGAGTTCATCCCCCAGTACTGCAAAACCAAAGAAAGAAAGAGAGGGAGAGAGAGACAGAGAGAGAGAGACAGAGAGACAGAGAGAGAAAGAGAGAGAGAGAGAGAGCGAAAGATCTATTAAGGTGATAGATGACAATAGGATGATGATGGTAGGATGATGTTGATGATGATGATGATGTGATGACACTTCCTTGTTAGACCCTGCATTCTCACAGTACAACCTACTATTAAAACTTGGCTTCCAGAAAAATGCATCTGAACAACCCAGACTGTGACCCACTGGTGACTTACTGATCCTTATATACTTCAGGACTCTCATCTTCAAACCTGGGATAATTAAAGTACTTACCTTGTACAGTCACTATGAGAATTAACAAGATCATGTAGTTGAAGGACTGAGAAAAAATGCTTGGTTGCTGGTAACTGATGAATATATGGTTGCTAGTAACATTAGTGGTGATCTTATTATTCATTTAGTCCTCATAGCTACGCTATAAGAAGAAACTCAGAGATGGCTGCAGGTTACCAGTTGGGCTCTGCAGACCCCACTCTTCCAGGAACCATCAGAAAGACTATAGAAGGAGGAGGAAGAAAGTGCAGATGTCTATCCATAACAACCATTCCTCTCCAACCAGGCACAGCCAGAGGATGGTCTCAGACAGAGGTGCTGCAGGTCGTTATGTAAAGGCCCTGGCAGTACTCAGTGACACAGACAGGGAAGTGATGGCATCTGTAAGTATGTGCTCTATAAACATCTGTGCAAGAAGTGACCAATGTGCTTCTCTCCACAGCACCTCATGTCTCACTGCCTCAGGGAGAGAAGATTTAAAGTGACCACCTGCTAAAGTGAGCGAGAATTCATTCCCATCAAGCATCACATTTGTTACACCCACATGTCTGCTTTTCGACTGAAAGTCATCCTAGACTGACTATCAGCCACTCCTGATACCACATGGGAGGAAGGAACAGAAACAATTCTGGTACATAAACCCTTCTCTATTGTCCATCCCCAGAGAAGTGTTGAGTTTTACTCTACAGGAGCCTGACTGGTCAGGGAGTGTATCTTCTGAAGACGACGTTATGAACCCTTGAATCGTCTGCACTGGCTGCAGCTTGGACAAATTTTTCCTCCCATAAATCAGATAAAACACTTATCCTATTTACCAATGCATTCATATCAGTTAGGGTTCACCATGGAAGCAGATTTCATATCATATCATATCATATCATATCGTACCATATCATATCATATCATAGCCATATATATAATCTATAAGGATTTACAAGGTGGGCTTACAATGGCTGCCTGCAGAGTCAGGTGTGGAAGAGTGCAAAAGGGCTGTCTAAGCATGGGACAGCCAGAGGAAGTAGGCAAAAGTAAATCCCTAGAGCTCACCACAAAGCCCTGTGTGAGTGTGTACATATAAGGAAGCCAGAGAGGCTGCCCTGGAAGCCTGGAGATGGACATCCAAAGGCAATGGCAAAGACTGGAGCTCCTCTGAAGAAGCAGAAGCAAGGCTTCTTCTTTCCCTTTTTATCCCATCCAGGCTACAAGCCTATTAGTTGGTGTCACCCACACCCAGGATTGGTCTTCCCTCTTCAATAAGTCATCTAGACACACCCAGAATTGTGCTAAACCAGGTGAGCATTTCTTATGCAAGTTGACACAACAATTAACTATCACAATCCACACCTTGTCAATCTGGCAACCAAACGCATTTCCTTATACCATACATAGTCTCCAGAAACAACAGCAAGTCCATAATTATGCCTAACATGATACAACGATCCTGTATACAAACAGAAGGCATAGTTTTCTTTTGGTGATGTTTACCCCTAATATTTCAAAACTTAAAGACTATGTTATAAAGAAGAACACAAAGGTATCTGTTTAACACATGTGCAATATATGTACAAGCATATGAACAAAATAGGAAAGAAAAATTAGAATTATACTTACAATCCGCATTTCTATAACTGGTCACACAGTTGTAGCTGGTATTGATAACTATCTTCTTCCACTACCCATTCTGTATTCCCTTGACCTTCAACAAGCACCTCAGCAGATCCATTTCCTAGCAGGGTCATCCAAGCCTTCATTCCTGAAGGTTCTGGTCTATTTGTCATCCTCTCTAGATTAGGTGGTTATAGTTCTCCACTGACCTTAATAATAGAAAGCACCCCAAGGGATATCCTACACTCACAGTATATTCTTCCTTTTCTCCGTTGTACAGTAGTCTAACTTCCCCTTGATAGTCTGGATCAAGCACGTCTGCCAACACCGTAACTCCCTTTTTAGCTTGTTTACTTAGAGGCATGAGGAAACCAAAATAACTGGGAGGGGAGTGTCTTAGCTATTAGTTCAATGGAGTCACTGTTATGCTTCCTGGTATAAGCCTTCCCTCCTCTCGAATGAAGATTTCTAGGTCAGCAGAGTATAAAGTAAAAAATTTTGTCAATGAGTTCCTAGGGGTCATAGTGATTAGTACCATTCCCACTTCTACCCCTTGACGCCTGCACTCATGATCCTGGGTATGGGAGACAAAGTATCATACAGTAGATGCTGATTCAAAGATTATATAGCCTGTTGAAGAACTTTGCCCCAGACCTGCAAGGTTTTGCTACTTTACTGGCACTATGACTACAACTTCTAAAAGTCATTCCACCTTTCTATCAATCCAGCTGCTTCTGGAAGATGAGGATTATGGTAAGACCATGAATTCCATGATTGTGAGCCCACTGTCTTGCTTCTTTGGCATTAAATGTGTTCCTTGATCAAGATAGTAGATAAGGCATTCTGTAAGAATACAGATGGCAGCTGGGCGTGGTGGCTCACGCCTGTAATCCCAGCACTCGGGAGGCTGAGACAGGCGGATTGTTGTGAGTTTGAGACCAGCCTGGGCTACAAAGTGAGCTCAAGGCCAGCCTGAATGGCATAGTGAGACCCTGTCTCAAAAATAGGGCTGGGGATCTAGCTCAGTGGTCTAAGCACCTGCCTGGCAAGTGCAAGGTCGTGAGTTTAATCCCCGGCGCCGCAAAAAAAAAAAAAAAAGAATACAGATGGCAGATTCAGCAGAAGCATTAAGTGTAGGGAAAACAAATCCATACCCACAGTAAGTGTCTATGCCAGTAAGGACAAAGCACTTCCCTTTCCATGACAGAAACAGTCCAATATCATCAACTTACCACTAGGTCACAGACTGATTGCCCCAAGGAATTGTGCAATACTGGAGATTTAGTGCTGGTCTCTGCTACTGACATATTGGGCATTCAGTATGTGGCTATAGTGACCATGGCCACTTTGTTCATGATCCCATTGGCCAATGACAGGAATGATTAAAGAAAAAGGTTGACTGTTATCCACAGATTGCATCAATCCATCCACCTGATTATTAAAGTCCTCTTCTGGTGGGGTCACCTTTTGGTGAACATTTACACAAGACATAAATATCTTCACACTGTTCACGCATATGTCAAGGTCTGTTCACATACCTCTTCCCCCAATACCTTTGTCATCAATTTTCTAGTCATGTTTCTTCTGAGTCTCTGATCACCAGCCAGACTATTGGCTGCAGTCCACAAATCAGTATATAGATGCACAGCTGGCCATTTTTTCTTCCAAGCAAAATGTATGACCAAGTGCATTGCCCAAAATTTTGCCCACTGTGAAGAGTTCCCTTCACCACTGACCTTAAAGGATATCCTGATGGTACTGCTACAGCTGTTCACTATTGGATGGTACCTGCATAACTTTCAGAGCAGTCAGTAAATCAGGCCCTGGTCTCCTCTTTCTCTGTCAGCTGACAGTATATCCCATGAGGCCATAGGTTCAGCTGAGAGAGCAAAGGCAGAATAGCAGTAGGAATGATGGGCATTTGGGCAACATCTTCATATAACTTATTTGTGCCCCATCGACCCACTGATCATGTATTACACCACTTACATTTAATGATAGACTACTATTGTACACATTCAGCTTGCTGACTTACTGGGTCTGATAACACCCAGCTCACGATGGGCAATGCAGGTTGCATGGTAACCTGGTGTCCCATGGTCAAGTATCCAGTTTCCAATAAGGTCTAGCAGCAGACCTGGAGCTACTTTTTATGGCAGTCCTAGAATGTGGTGAACAGAGCCTCATAGGAGATTCTGGTCAGAACTCAGAAGACTAGAATGTTGACCAGTAACGCAGCCAGTAAAGACAAGGCTCAAAAGGTTTCAGTTGGGAAGAACTCCACTGACAGTTACACTTCCTGTCAATTGTGTTATGGTCTGGCTGAAAATGAGTCTACATTTTGCTCATGCCCTGAAACTTTGAGGGGGATTGATATAAAGAGCAGCAGGCTAATTAATCTGGCAGTAGAAATTTCAAGGTAGCCTAATATTGAGGTTGTCATGTGGCTTTTGTTGGAGCTTTTAGCCATTGTGAATCAAGAGCAAAGAACCCAGGAGAATAATTTTTAAAACTTTTGAGTTTAGCCAAAAAGAAGCACTGGTAAATTTGGGGCCTACAAAGATGGAGCAGAGGAGAGCTTTGTTGCAGAAAAGATTAGCATTATAAGGAAATACTTGGGTAAGGACAATAGAAAAATGGCACAAGTGCATCAGAGGAACCAGCAAGACCACACCCTTGAAAAGCTCAAAACTGCAAAACTGAAAGACTTTGCTCTGAAAAGAGAGCCCCAGGGCACCATGCTCTAGAATGGTGGAACCATAGGGAATGGGAATTGATTCCCAGGGATTCAGTTCACCATACTCAGCTATTGAGGCACTCAGAAGCCTTTGCAACTACCAGCAAGATGCAAAAGGGTTCATCTACTGCTCCAGCTGACAGCAGATCTTGATGTCTTCCACATGTTGCTGGTTTTTACTGACACGGTTATAGCTGGTATTGGTAACTACCTTCTACTACTCATTCTATAGAAGAATGCAAGAGCTGTGGGGTCAGGAAGGTTTCCACCCAGATTTCAGAAGACCTGGAAGGCTAGGCAGTATGCTCCTGAGAGGTCTGTGTGTGAAGCCGTGAGAGTGAAGCCAGTGCAGTAGAGTCCCCTCAATCCTGCTCTCTGTTTCCTGCTACCATGCCGCAAACAAACCTCCTCTGCCATGCCACCCTGCCTTGGATACAGCCAACTGTGGATTAAAACCTCTACACACTGTGATCCAAAATAAACCTTCTTTACAGTTGCGGGTGTTGGGTGTTGTGCCTCAGTCATGAGAAAATATCTAAGCCAGCTCACTAGGCATTGCACCACATTTTTAGTTGTGGGGAAGCCAAAAGCAACAACTTATCCATCACCTTAGAAGGGATATCTCTGCATGCCCTATATCACTGAATCCCTAGATATTTCACTGAGGCAGAAGGGCCTTGAATTTTAGTTGGATTTATTTCCCATCCTCTGGCATGAGAATATTTTATTAACAAGTCCAGAGTGGTTGCCACCTCTTTACTACTAAGTCCAGAATGATTGCTACCAGTTTCTAATCAGCATAATATCATGAATGCAATGGACCCCTGTGATACCCTGTTTTAGAGAAAGGTGATCAAGATCCCTGCAAACTAACTGGGGAGTTAACGTAGCCCTGAGGCAGAACAGTGAAGGTGTATTGTGGCCTTAATAGCTGAAAACAAATTATTTCTGGTGGGTCTTGTGGAGAAGAAGGCATTTGCCAAATCAATAATTAATACCAGGAACCAGGAGATGTGTTAATCTGCTCAAACAAGAAAATCACATCTAGTGCAGCAGCTGCAATTACAGTCACTACGTGATTGAGTTTTTGTTAATCTATCACCATTCTCCAAGACCCATCCATCTTCTGAACAGGTCAAATAGAATTAAATGCGGATGTGATGAGAACCACCCCCTGGCATTTTTTGAGTCCTTGATAGTGGCACTAATCTCTGCAGTTCCCTCCAGGAATGCAATATTGTTTTTTGGTTTACTTTTTTTTCCATGTAAAGGCACCTCTATTGACTTCCATTTGGCCTTTCCAAGCATAATAGCCCTCACATAGTTTAGGTTAACAAACTATGTGAAGATTCTGTCAGGTACCAAGTACATCTCTCCTAATTATGCATTCTGAAACTGGGGAGATAACTACAGGATGGACTCGGAGACCTACTGGACCCACTGTGAGTCAGGCTCTTGCTAAAACTTCACTGAGGCTGGGGATCTAGCTCAGTGGCCTAAGCACCTGCCTGGCAAGTGCAAGGTCAGGAGTTCAATCCCCAGTGCTGCAAAAAAAAAAAAAAAAAAACTTCATTGATCACCTGACCTCCATGGGCCCAACTCTTATTGGAGGGCCACAGTGATGTTCTGGATTCCCTGGAATGAGCATTAGCTAAGAACCAGTGTCCAGCATCCTCGATATTTCTCATCATTTCCCTTTCTCTAATATACAGTTACCTTGGTAAAAGGCCTGGGGTCCCTTTAGGGAAGGATGGGAGAAATATCAACAGTATTAATTTTGTGGTAGTGTACTAGGGTTTTTCCTCAAGGGGACCTGAACACCTCTTCATTCAAGGGGTTTTGGGTCTGTAAACTGGTTCAAATCTGGGAATTGAAGAGTTGTGATTCTCTGAGGTAATTTGTGTTCACTAGTCCTTATGTTTTTCTGATTGTATAAATCTAGTAAAAATCCAGTAGGCTTACTGTTTCAATTTTGGGAACACCACAGCTAATCATCCAATGGCATGGGTCTATACATGTCAGACTGTGCCAATCACTGCTTTGCTTCTGCTGTCCATTATGGTAAGTATATGCACTTTGGCTTTGGTGACTGAGTGATGTCATTTAACCCTGTCACTGAGATCCAATTAAACCTATTACCTGAAAGTTTCCCAGTTGAGTGATTGTGATCACCACTGTAAGGTCTGGCAATGCAGAGAGCAAGGACAGGGTTTTTCAGGGATGCTGGTGTTCCCCTTATAAATCTGTTTTGTAAGGTATTAATAAAGGATACATTTTTTGGATCATTGCAGTGTGGAGGATTAAGTTTAACATGGCAAGTCCATTCCAGCACTCGCATTTCCCTGAATCTTTGAATACCTTCATCAACAGTAAACCAAGGAATTTTAGGCATTTCTAAGTCATTCACAGTGTGCCATCTCTTAGTCTGTATGTATGCCAACCAGCTAAATAAACTATTAACACTATTTTTTTTTTTGACACAAGGTCTCACTATGCAGTTCAGGCTGGCCTTGAGCTCAGTTTGTAGCTCAGGCTGGTCTTGAACTCAAGACGATCCTCCTGCCTCAGCCTCCCAGGTGCTGGGATTACAGGCATGCGCCAACACGCCCGGCTTATCAACACATTTTTAAATCTATCCTTTCAATTAGTTCTCTAGAGTAACTCTGTTACCAAAATCTGTATCAGTTAAGGTTCATTAGAGGAACAGGTTTCGTATAACAGATAGACAGACAGATATATGATCTATAAGGATTTACAAGGTGGGCTTACAATGGCTGCCTGCAGAGTCAGGGGTAGAAGAGTGCAAGTGTGCAGTCAACACACTGGAGAGCCAGAGAATCCAGTGAAAGGCCTAGAGCTCACTACAGTCCTGTGCGAGTCTGCACATGTAAGGAAGCCAGAGAGTCTGCACTGGAAGGCTGAAAAGTCTGCTCTGGAACGCGAGAGACAGACATGTAAAGGTGAGGGTGAAGACTGGAGCTCCTCTGAAGAAGCAGAAGTGAGACTTTCTTCTCCTTCCCTTTTTAATTCCATCCAGGCTAAAAGCCTATTGTTTGTGCTACCCGCACCCAGGTGGGTCTTCCCTCTTCAGTAAGTCAATCATCCAGACACACCCAGAACTATGCTAAACCAGGCAAAGAAGTGTTTCTTATTCAAATTGACATCACAGTCAACTATCACAGCACTTCTTTTCTGTTCTGTGGAAGCTAACTTCATCACTGGCTCCCTGGTTCCCTGGATGGCAGAGAGCAGATCGTGGGTCCTCTTGACCTCTATAATCAATTCCAGTCATTACAGGAATAAGCCATTTCTTATTCTTAAAAAATCTTCCCATATGTCCTTCATAGGAAGAGATTTTTAATAGGAATTGGCTTACACTCTGCAGGCTTTATCTATGTACCATACCCTACCTTAAGTATATTCATTATGTCTTTCAGTTCTCGTAACCCTGTGATGAATTGTGACTGTCTGGATTTTACAAATAAGGAAACTGAGGCCAGGAGAATTTGTAACATTTCCAAGTCACATGGCTAGTTGGTGGTAGCAGATTCAGGTTGCAAACTTAGGGAGGCTTGACTTCTAAGCTCAGACTTTGCCTGCTGCATTCGGTAAGACAGAATGAATTATGATTGAATACAGTCCATTCTGTATTATTTTCTGATTATTTCATATGGGGGGCCCATAACCATCTCCCAGACTACCTCCCATGGCCACCTCCCATAGCTACCTCCTCCCACAGCTACCATCTGTTCTTGAACGGCAAATGCTGAGACCATAAGAGTTGGTCATTGAGTTTTGGGATCAATTACCCAGTCTCTAAGTTTCCAGATCCACTAGCAACCAATACATCCTGCTCCCTAACCCAAGCAGCGTGAGTTGGGCACCACTGACATTTGGTCAGGAAATTATGGACCCCTGCTATTTCTGCTAATCTTTCTGCCCCACCTGTCAATCAAATGTTGGAATGAGTCACCCCTGCTGAGTTTATTGGCCTAGAATATCCAGTATGCCACTATACAGAAAAACAGACAAAACCCTGCAGAAGCTTACCCCAAGGGAGCCAAGAAGGTTTAGGCACGTCCCTAACAATGCCAAAACTACTGGCCTTTAGCCTGGGCTCACCATACCGCCTCTCTGGCTGGTTAAAACAATCACAATCAAAGATGATTTGAGTCTCTCCTTTCCAAAGAAATCAGTGATAGGGCCTATGATCCAAAAGACTAAAATGATGCATTGTGGTATTATAAATTCATATCAACTGTGATTACTTCTTTTTGATCCTACTCCTGGAGCACTGGGCCAGGCAATGAGGAGGCTGAGGTAAGTCAAGGTCATTGCCCACCACAAGTGCACAGTCTAGTGGGGGCAAGGGACAGGCACACAGGCACAGGCAGGATGAATTACTGTGATATATCTATCTGGATTTGAACATGATGTCATAGGACCTGCTCTGCAAACACTTATTAAGTGCCTACTGTGTGACTTCCCACTGGCTAGAGCGTCTCATAATGAGGATCATCTATTAATTATGCATCCATTAATCTACTGGGAAAAACACAATGGTTAGCAAAAGAGATATAGTCTCTACTATAGCAATCGAACTTTAATAAAGTAATTTCACAGTTTACAAGAAAAAGCCACATGCTGGCGTCATAGGCATTTACTCTATGTGTTCAATAAATTCTCAGCATTCTGAGAAGTTCCAGGTTGAGAATTTTGAAAATTTAAACTAAATGAATACCAGAGAAATACCCTCTGGAACTTGAAAAGAACCAAGTGAACTTGAGCTCCTTGGGCTAGGTGGAGGCAATCAGATCCTCATATCATCAAGAGAAGGCACCATTCAGTCTGTACCACCGCATTCCTTCAGGATCGCCTGGAGTACATGCAAGTGTACAGGGTGAAACCCATGGCTACCCTGGGTGCCTCGGATTGGCTGTGCTGTCGCTGTTTTTAACAGTGCAATCAAGGTCCTCTCAAAGCATCGTGGTTTCACGCTCAATGAGCACACCCAGGGCAAGGCCATTCGTGTGGTTACCTCCTTGTGTCCATTGTGTGTAGGAGGAAGCAGCAGGCAACCCAGTGCTGGGGGAACATCCCGAACAACGAAAACGGAAGACACTCACATTGCAATGCTGTCTCCAGTAGTGAAATTCATTTCTGTGAGCTTGTGTCCTCAGGAAAATGGGGGCGGTCACAGATGAGGAAGGTGCCTGTGCATATTACCTCAAAGCTCACAGGTCATTGGAGGCAAGCAATACCTGTCACTTGCTGCCCTTGGCCACCAAGTGACAGACTAGGGCTGCCAGAGTATTAATGCTCCCAGACACATCCCTCAGACAAGAATGCAAGAAAATGAGGGGAAGAAACCCAACCTCCTCACCCGTCAGTTGGGACAAAACCAAGAACCCCCTGGAGAAATAAAGCCCAGATGCCTGCGGGCTGAGTTACCCTTTATTGGCTGCTTTTTCTCCTCTGCCTCACCTTCTCAGTTCTCCATGTGTTTCCTTGGATGACCTCCTGATAATCTACTCCTGTGCACACATTTCCTTGGTTGGCCTGAGGGGATCCACCCTAAAATGGGGATGATGATATAGTACTTTTGATGCAGTGTTGTGCTGGTAGTGAAAAGGGTGGTTGTGTTAATGTAAGAGGAGCAGCAAAGGACAGGTGTGTGATGAACTGCCACTGTGGTAACAACTAGACAGGATATCTGCAGCCTAGAGTCCTGACTCCACAGCTTGTCAGCAAGGCCAGCAGCATGGATGTGTGTCATGAGGCTGATCACCCTATTGGTGTCCATCGATTGCTGTGCCCATGACAATCAGAGAGGATACAGCCAACTTGGTCCAAGGACCAAGAAGAAACAATATCTCTAACAGTCTAAATAACATGGTTACTATGTGTATTGGATACTACACAAGCGATAAGCTCTTTAATCTCATGACAGCCTAGGAGACAGAAATTACTTTTGTTCCATCTTTCAAGAGTTTTTACAGCTCATATATAGCACCCAGATCTGTCTAATTACAAAGTTCCTTCTTGCCTCTATATCCCACCAGTCTTCCAGAGCAGGGGCAGTTTCAGGGGAGAAGTCTCTGTCATATGTATTCCGCTTCCACCCCCAAGTGTGAGAATTAAAAAAAAAAAAAAAGACCTTTAACAAGCTAACCAGACCAGCCCCTCTCAAGCTTGTGCCCAGCTCCTAAGAGAGGGTCCAATAAGCACCCACCACCTGCAGGCCAATTTGACCACACTGGAATCACCTTACTTCCAGTACTCTGTGACGGCCAATGTGTTCACATTTTAGCATGTCTGAAACAGAATGTCTTCCTATCAATGAAACTCAACTTCTATTTTTCTCTCCCAACACTGTTATGATATGAATAATGTATCTTATAATCAAAGGCAGCTCAGAATCAAAAGAAAGAATGTCTAAGCAACATTCAAATCTCATCTAGTTAAAGCCCGCCACAGGCCTTAGAAGAATGTAAATCTGAGAGGTGAAGAGCGACATCCTCTCCTTCAGATCTCCCAAGTCTCCTGCAAAGCATACCTTCCCCTGAGTAATGTTTCAGTCACCTGGTCCCCATATAACCATGGCCCACAGATCCCAGGAGGGCACCCTTGCACATCTGTACCTCTAGTAAGAAAAGGAAGAGAATCCTTCACTTCCTGGTCCACAAATGAGAACATATAATGAATGTCCACTGTACTGTACAATATGAAATAGATATTTGACTGTGTCTTTCATCTTATGAGGTTCATTTATTCATTCATTCCTGCAACAGTTAGATGCTTACAAGGTGCCAAGCCAAGTTGGGTACTTTCTCCAGTACTAGGCAGACAAGCAGATCCACAGTTGCTGGTACTTGCAAAGACAAACATTGCTACAAACCAAAGAAGTAATGCAGAGGATCCCTATGGGCTTCCTGGGGGAGAGGACACAGAACAGAAGGATACCAGAAAGAAAAAGCAGGAAGAGAGAATTCTGAATGGACAGATGGTAAGTTCAAAGTCACAGTCTAAGACCGCTCGTTAGACAAAGTCTGCTGTTCTACCTACCACATCTGAGGTACAGCAATGATTTCTCCAGAACTAGAAGATGACGTGTGTGTGTGTGTGTGTGTGTAGGGGGGTTCAGTTATTTCAAGCCACTAAGTTTGTGTTTCCATCTAAAAGCTTGTTACTACCCATGCAGATTTGCACCAAGAAAGTGATAGACCTGCAAGATACAAAGAAGCACAAGGAAAGAGCCAATGCTTCAAAAATTAGGAGACCAGGGTTTAGGAGTTTTCTCTTTTACCAGCCTTGGTCAAGCCATCCCACTTCTCTGAACCTGTTTTCCTTTTCTGAAAAACTGACACACAGTAGCCCCGGAAGCCCACTGTAAATTAGACCTGTGATTTCTATCTCTGGAAAGACACAGATAACTAATGCCTCTCTTGCCAACTCTTTAGCTCTCTAGTCTCAAAATGTTGCAAACTCCTTGACTTCCCTAAAAAAGTCAAAGTACATGATCTATTTCACAATGAACTTTTTTCTTTTATGACAATGCATTAGAATGTTATAAAGGTGGGTATACCGTTTTCTTCATTTCTACAACTCTTAGAATACCTAGTGTATAGACAGGACTCTGTAAATACCTGTTCCCAGAACACGTTATCTGGATCAGCTAAAAACAAACAAGGGAAACAGCAGGAAGACTTCTGCATGACTTGTCAAAATGGGGAAATGGGGACACTTTTCACACTATAGGAAAATATTCATGCAACCTAAAACTGTCCCTCTTACTTCACCCCTTCCAGTTGGACAAAAACCACTGCAACAAACTCTCTTCCAGCCTCACCCCAAGGAAGTCCTGTGACCAGGAAACACACTGCTGGTTAATTTCAGGCCTCAAACTGCTTTTTAAAAATCTATTTCTGTTTCTGAAAATTTTTATTGCCTGCCAACACAGAAGGATCAGCCAATTTCTACAAAGTTTCTTTTCAAAATGAAGCTCCCCTAGAGTGCACACATCTTCCTTTGAATGAAGTTTTAAGTATTTCCTATTTCAACACCAGTGTGTTTCCAAGGGCAGCAGACAGCAACACCTGGGCAAGATGCTGGGCCTGGGTGTGGTTGACTCACTGTGGTTTCAAGGCCACTTACTCCCTGCACCACTCCACTGAAGGACAAACTGCAGATTTCAAGGTGCCCATTAGAACGGAGAGCCCTGGGGAAAGGACGCAGGTACTGAGGACAGGTTAGTAACCAAAACTAACCCACATCCCTCCCCTTCTTCCTCTCTGGAGAAGGCTTCAGAAGAAAAGATCCTCCAGCACCTGACCCAGTGCATGTTTGAGGAATAAGGGAACGAAGGCCTAAACACACATTCTCAAGCCAAGGTTTTCTAGGCACATTTCAATTCCTGTCAGAGTCCAATTCCCCGTTGCCAACCAGTTGACGTCACCTACTCAGTGCCCTGGATGCCAGGCAAGCCTCTCGCTTGGTGGGCAACTCTCCCCAGAACAGGCAGCCCCGCCCAGCACCATCTTTTGGAGCCTGCTGTGAACCAGCTTTCTTAGAAATCAAGTCTTCCCACCTTCCTGAACCCCTTTCCTTGAATGACAAAGAACTACAAGGAGCTAGTCTGGGGTGGATGCTTTAGAGCCTTGAGGTGCAGATTTGGCCTTGGCTACCTGCTTTGGCTACCATTTAATGGAATGTCTACTGGCGCATGGGCCCTCAGGTGCCACAGCAGCAAAATGAGAACCGTAATGTTTGCATCCCACAACCACTGAGGTTTCTCTAGAGCAGAATGGAGCACCTGAGACTTTTCGCTCTGGCATCTTAGCAGCCTAAACTGATGGGGCCCCTTCCCTCTCTGTTACGAACACACACAATCTGGAAGATCTGTGACCCAAATGCAGCCATGCAGAACCAGAATGGTGGACACGGGGAGCGGGGGTGGCTATGCACAGCTCCCAGTGCACACAGCC
>RJWT010015922.1:0-20153 GCA_004365215.1 Cuniculus paca | reverse complement strand
AGAAATTGCTTAAGCAGTGAGTTCCAAGAATATATTAACAACGAGTTTTACATTTCAGGATTTATCATCCCAGAAATTATTGTACAGAGTTGTAGCTGAAATACATTCCATGATCCAATGCCTACCTCTGGTGTTTCTTTGAGTCTAAGGCAAGATAAGAGATAACGTGTATAATTGTACATCATTACAGTAAAAGGTTAGTGCTGGTGAAATGGCCACGAGGGGTATTAAAATAACAGACAACTAAGAGATGTTTCTTGTCTGCTTCTTTCTGGTGCACCTTGTTAGCTAACGGGGCAAACGTTGTCCATTGCTGGTTGTTATTTCCTTGTTGGCTGATTTCCCTTTTGACCTTTTGGGGTTCGGGTTGTTTCCAGACTTCATTTGCACACCCTATTCCTCTCTCTCCCCGGCTTAGCACTCAGTGTTTCCACAGCAGATTAATGACAGCTAATAATATCTGATATATCTGGACATTGCCACATAATGAGTTGCGGTCCCACTGGGTCCCAGAAGTGTCACCACTAACAAATTTGCCAGACCTGCACATAATTAGCATGTAAAAGGAGTGATCTTGCAGTAAATCTGTAGGGGAAGATGGATAGCCCAGGAGAGAAAATAGAAGAGGGAAAAAAAATCCCTCCGTATCATGCCTTACTAAATATATGTTGCTTGCAAGAATATTTTCTTGATAACAAACTGTGGACAGGTTACCTTAACAGCAACATTATTCCTTCCATGGCTGATAGGCAGAATTTCATTATGTCATTGCTAATGTTTCAATATTTCTGCAAAATGTCACCATATGTAAATTAGGAGAGGTTAGGGTTTCCTTTGCAGTTTTCTTTAAAGATGCACGACCCTCTTTTCACAGTGGCCTGGCATTCACTTCTCCTCTTGAATCAGTGAAGAAACCTACAGCAACTTTGCCCTTCCCTTGCCACAGCTAAATGAAATGGCATACACACTCCTAGACACTGCCCTGAACACTACAAATGAGATTCATAATGGGAGGCGAAAATTAAAAGAAAGAAGAGATCCAGAAATCACAGTGTGTGCCTAGTATAATTACCAATAGGGAGGCATATTTCTCACATGACACTGAGCATTTAAACCCGCATGGTAATTTTAGGATTTGTCTCACACAATCAGAACAAAAATGGAAATGTTTCTGATTACATTCAGTCAGGCATGAGCGCTTTGTCCCTGATCCCTCCATCCCAGCACACAAGCCCGCACTGAAGCAAAGTGCGCTATAGGAAAGGAAACCAAAAGCTACAGCTACAAACACAAGCTTTTGACGGAAGGAGACGCTGCTGAAATTTGGGTCAACACTTTTCCAGCAAGAATGTTGTTATAAACTGGAGGGTCAAGGGGGCGGTATGAAGTTTTAACAACCAAGCCAAAGAAAGAGTATCCATGTACTGGGCCCGGGACAAACATCCTCCTGGAGGGATTTTTCTTCTTTTTCCTCTCTGACACGGGCTGGATAGTGAGTGTTAGTGCCTTAATTTACACTGCATAGTGGCCCGAGTGGTGAGAGTCATTCCTCAAAGGCTCGATCTGGGAAGGGAGTCCCAGATGCTCAGGACAATATAGTTGGCAATCAGACTTGTGACCTGATAATTACCCTATAAGGTAATCGATAATGACCCTGGAGGCAGATTCTTCTTTATCCCTCTATCCAGTCTACTCCGGCCTCTGCTTCTCTAAATCACTAAGCTCTGACCTTTGTTGACCTCCAAAGAACTTTTAGGCCACCTCAGCCTTGACATTTTATATCATCAATGGGTGATTCCATTTGGATACTTGACCTCAATTCTCCTTGTACCTGCTGTTCTCAAATACAAGCTTCCAATTCAGATGCTCTTCCTGAACCCAAGGTCCATTTAACCAGTGGTCTTTTGGACATCTACTCCTCAATGGCCCACAGGTTCTCAATCTTAAAATGTCTAAAATTAAATTTCCATGTCATCCCACACAGCATCCACCCCAAATCTGTCTTCCCATAGTAAAGGCTCTCAACTACCCAATGTCCAAACCATTCTAGGGACTGTCCTCCCCTAGCCTCCTATTCCATCAGTGATGAAATTTTCGTAAATGAAATTTTTGTTTCTCTCCTGCATTACAGAACACATACTGCTGGTTCTCTTGACCACCCAGCTTTTACCTAATTCTTCTGCCAGCAGCATGATCTTACAAAATCAAAATGCAACCATTTTATGTTTACTGCATTCCCTTCTATGGCTACTCTCTGCCAAAACAATCAAGCACAAGTTCCCAAATTTCTTAAAACAGCAAACACAGCCCTTCTTTGTCTGGCTTTTATCTTCCTGGCTTTATCTTTTTATTATTATTCACTTTGCTTTATTTTTTAGACATTCAGAATCTCAAACTCAGCCTCAGTTCTTTTGCATCTGAGTCTGCATTTTAAGATTCCTAGGTGACTTGATTCCACAGTTAAAGTCTGATAACAATTGCTCTACAACATAGTTGTGAAACTCAGCTGCCCTTCACAATCACTTGGAAAGGTTTTAAAAATTGTGACACGAGATCCTGTTCACAGATTAAAGATTTCTTAGATACAACACCAAAAAATATGATTGTTATGGAAAAGAAAATAATTGATAAATCATACATCATTAAAGTGTATAATTTTAACTCTTTGGAAGACGTTATTAAGCGAATGCAACCACAGAGTAGGAAAAAGTTTCTGATATAGAACTGGAATCCAAAATATATTAAGAAGGTTTGAAACTTAAAAAAAGAAGAAGTGAAGGCAATTCTTTAAAGTGGGCAAAAAATGAGCAGATGTTTCACTGGAACCAATAAGCACCTAAGAGAATGACCAGCATCATTCATCATTCGAGAAATGCAAATTCAAACTGCAGCTTGAACAATAAGATACCATTGTGCCTCTATTAGAAAAACTGAAAATAATAATGATAGGCTTTTCCAGTTATTGGCAAGGAGGTGGAAAAACTGAAACTGTCAGTACTGCTGGCAAAAATGTAAAATGATATCACCTTGGTGGTTTAACAGTTTCTCAAAATGTTAAGCAATAACTACCAAGAGACTCAGCCACTGTACTATTTGTTCAAAGAAGAGGAACCATGTGTGCATCCAAAGACTTATCCATGAATGGCCATAGTAACATTATTTCTATTAGCTAAAACCTGGAAAAAAATGTCAGATGAAAGAATAAACAAATTGTGCTATACAGAGAATGCTGTTCTGTATTAAAAAAATAGATTATTGGTACACAAATCTCAAAATAATTTTTTCTGAAGAAAATAAACCAAACAAAAAGAATATACCACATGAAATCATTTATGTAAAACTATAACAAGTGAAAATGTGTCTATGGTACAAAGAAGCAGGTCATACCTGCTTAGTGATGGAGCATAAAGTGGGCTGTGAGAATTTAGAGAATGCAATGAAATTATGAAGGGTGAAAAATATGTTTGTTGATTGTGAGGCTAGTTTTCCACTGTGCACATAGATCAAATTATTATGTTATGCACTTTAAATATGTGCAATTATTTTATGTCAATCATTTCTCATAAGGCTGCTAACAGAAATGCTTTCTCTAAAAAAATAATATAATAATCTACACCAGTCGACTCAGCTTTGTCCTACTCTATTGAATCTCCTTCAATATCCATGTGTCTTCCAACATGGCTTCTATCTAGGAAATTACCCATGCATAAAAAGATCGAATTAGTAGTGACTTTCTAAGTAAAGTCTTCCTTGGAGTTTCTTTAGTTGCTTAGAGGTTCTGTTCTTTGTATTCTCCCATATTTATAACAGGTATGCCACCTCATGACTGCCTTTATGCCTCTGTCTCTGTTATAGTTTGTGTTTAGGTGGCCCCCCAAGCCTTATGCAGACATGGAGGCAGCTGAATCTAGCATTTGTGATTGGTTCATTGTCTAGCGCTGGGATTAGCTGTGTGAGTGCTACACTTGCCAGGGGCAGAGCCAGCATACAATATAAGGGAGGAAAGGAGGCATGCTTTTTTCCCCTTTTTCCCCTTTCACTCTTGTTGCTTGTGGCCACCTTGAAGGGCGGCCCCTCAGCCATGCCATCCTGCCTTGAAACCAGCTGACTATGGACTGAAACCTCCAAAAACTGTAAGAAATAAACCTTTCCTTGTTTCGCTTTGGGTGTCAAGTATTTTGTCTCAAGAACAAGAAAAAAGTAACCAAGACAGTCTCCTTCAGTACATGAACTTTTTGTTGGAAAGAGCTTGGCATGATCAATGTAAGAGTTAATGTATTTCAGGTGGTAACAAATTATCAGTGCACAGAAAAAAAGAGGGTGACATTGGCCTAATCCACAATGTATGAAAGTAAATAAACTGATAATGGCAAAGGGCATAGGGCCCATGGGTTTCAGGATATTATAGGGTCCCCATAAGTATTGGTGGCATTTAAGAAGAAAATTTTTTGTGTCTTTTAGAAAGGTTTCTTGTGTCAAATCACCAAGTCATAGAAATTACTTACAGGACAATAGAGATTATTTCCAGGGCCCTTCCTGTCTCACTTTTTCCTTAAATATATAAGTACTAGAACAGGCAGCTTCTATAGCAATGAGTCCCCAGTGGACCATAATGTTTACTTCTCTTGTTCATGAAGCTCAATGTCTACCCAGTTTTCTCTAAGTCTGACTATCTTTTAAGGTACAAACCAAGTGTACTTAGTCTATAAAGCTTCTCTCTCCACTGTGGCCCATCATGTTTTCTTCTTTCTCAGGATTCTTTAGTGAAATAATTAATATATAGATGGATAGTGTTAAAAAACTTTAAAGAAAAAAATAACCAGTAATATAAGAAAACAAATGACTCCATACCCAAAGACCGAAATTAATTTGAGATCCGGATGCATTTATTCCTATATCTTCAATCAAACCCCTGTACCAACTTCAATATCCTACATATGGAGTTTTTGAGGAAATTTTAAAACAACTCTGAAAACATGTGGCTTGCTCAGTGATGGGTTCAAATAAATATGCTGCTTAAAATAATTCAAAAGAGAAAAAAATTTCTGGGGAAGGTATAGATCAAAAGCAGTTTATTTTCTTAAACTGTCAAGCTGAAAGATGGATGAACAATTCAGCAAATGAATCAATTGTAAGGTAAAACCACCCTTCTATGTGTCTCCATTCAAGATAATAGACAAGTGTTCACGATATTCTTTCTGGTTTTGAAACAGAAGCATTGATAGAAATGCAATGAACTAGATAAATTCTCAGATCCCAAAATTATTTTTAATTATTTGTATAATGATACCTATTTTATATTGTGATTTCTGAAATAATATTCACCATTTATTGAATGCTTGTTTTGTCAAATACTATAATAATGATTTCATAGTTTCCAGCTTATTTTTTCCTCACACAATCCTATAAGGTTTCTGTCAATATCCCCATTTCTTGTGAGATACATATGTAAATGCAGATTAAATAGGAGTCAGTTTATTTGTGCTTAGTGTTTTTTTCAGTGTTCTCTGTCTAGTCAGATAACCCAGTTAAAACCTTGGGCTTGAACTGCATATCCCATCTACCACATACCCCACACCAAGTTAACCCCTGGTAGAGTCCTCTCACTCTTATTTTCTATATCCAGTATCTTTCAAAAGCACTCATTCCTCCCCATGCTGTCACATCTCCTGTCCCAGGTGACTAGTGCATGTCACCTGGGTAGCCTCTCCCTAAGTGTCCTTTACACACACACATGCTTCACCACTGTCCAATCAGTTTTCAAAATGGCACTCATAGTAGTCATTTCCCCCTGTCTCAAATATATCAGATAACAGCCTTTGTCTAACAAGACGATGAAATTTTGCACAAAGTTCATTATCTTCACAGTGCTCCTAACTGTGGCCTCAACAATGCTACATTATATAGCTCAGTTTGAAGCAAAAAAAAAGGCGGGGAGAAGAAAGTGATCAGTGCTATTTATCTTCATTTCTGTGTTAGTTAGCTTCCTGTAATTATGACAAATACCTGAGGTCATGAATTTATAAAAGAAAAAAGGTTTGTTCTGGCTCTTGGCTTTAATTCCTGTTTACTATCAGGAGGATCCATTGTAATCAGCCATCTAGTGTGTGTATTAGATGGCAATGACAGAGCGACACCATTCATTCCCCTCAAGCCTAATAAGTGAAGCACAGAGCTAGAGAGTAGACCAGCATATGAGTACCCCTTTTGAGGGCATACCCTTGGTGACCTCAAATCCTTCCACCATCACCCAACAGTGCCAAGATGGGGGCCAAGCCTTCAACATGTGGGACCTCGGGGGACATTCAGCATCCAAACCACAGAGGCAGATAATGAGTAGAAGTTCCACATTTGAGAGCAGTTGTGATCAATACTTATTGAACAGATAGAATACATCCTGCCTTATTTACATTAACTCAGTAATCTCAGCAGGGACCTAAGGCGTGTCTAAATCTTATTTTATGAGTGAGGCCATTGTACCTGATTTGCTAAAAGACTTGTAGGTACTGAACAGCAGAAACGACTCAGAACCCAGGAATGCCACTCACTCCAGAGTCTGCATTCTAGACCACAGTTCTAGTGGTTCTCGGTCTCTCCTGACTCAGCACTCTGTTTAATAATGTCTATTGTACAGTCTCTGCTTTGCGATCCTAAGATGAAATTTATAGTAACAAAAATGCGCTCTAAAAATTAGCATAAATCTTTAAGGATAATGCCAAAAAATAAAAAGGAAATATTCTATTGTAAAATTTGATGTCTTTTGTCCCATAAATGTTCAAGCACGGGACTTCTAAAAGGCGTAAGAAAGATGTCAGATGTTTGCAGATGAAAAACCTGAAGGCAACAGCTCTCACTGTGGATCGATGCAGATGGACCGTCTTGGTGACCGATGGATGTTTAGCAGCAGTTAGTTGGTGATAGGTCATTTTCTACAATCACAAACCAATCTTGGTAACTCTCCAATAAAAAAAAATAGTGACCTCTTTTCACAACGTATGTGGGAGTTGTATTCCTAGAAAATTTCATATAGATTAAAATGGAGGAAAAGTAATAGCAATAACAACAACTTTTTGTTCATGGTATCCAAGTTAAGATCTAGGCACAGATAAACAGATTTTCATGCGCAATGGAAGAAAAGGAGGCTTATTGGGCAAGACTAAGCCACATAGCGCACTGTTAACTAAATCCTCTGACTTCTGCTCACTGAACCAAATTCAGTCATCGTCACCAAAAACAATTCTCCCCACAAATATCCTACATCTCCCCAGAGGCAGCACCGTCCCATAGTCACTCTCAGGTAAACTTACAGAGCATATGTCTCCCTGATAAACACGAACCAAATTTCTTACTTCTAATTCAGAATTACAGGCTCATTAATCAAACAAATACAGCATTGTATCATTTAAAATACTGAACATCTATGATACAAATGGAGCTAAGGAGACATTTAAGTTTAACTAGGAACTGGTACTGCAAAGAAAACCTGTCTCTAATTCAGTGACCACCATTGCATTCAGGATTAGGAAGCCTTTTTGGGAAAGAGTTGATAAAGTCTAATCATTGACAGAAATATACAATAAAGAAGAATGGGTTACCAGGAACTTTTCTGTTTCATGTTGCCTATTTAAATATAATTTTTGGGGGGCCAGGGACTTAGCTCAGTGGTGTAAGCGCCTGCCTGGCAAGCACAAGGTCGTTAGTTTAATCCCTGTTTATATTGTGAGTTTAATATATATATATTAGCTAATGGGTAACTTTGACAGGTTAATCATTTGAGACGCTCTGCCATGTTTTTCTGGACCAATATTCTTTAGTTTGATCCATAGAAAATTTCACTCATAAAGTCATTTTCTACCACAGATGAGGTCCCTTCATTTTTCTAGCATGAAAAGGCACATATTCATTGCTCTGAACAGTAACATTGCCCACTGTTTCTGTTTCTTATTTATGAACACATGTAAGCTTACATATGTTATGTGTACATGACTAAAAACCTTTCTAAATGATTATGCCCTTAGTGAAGAGTGAGGAATGTCAAGGACTAGTAAATGTCAAGTTCATAGGATGACTTCGTTTAGTTCTCACAGCACCTTCAGTATGTGAGTTAATACGAGTAACTTCACTCTGCACATAAAGAAATAGATACTCAGAGGAAGTAGGTACTTTCCTCTGAGCCCATCAGCCAGGAGGCAGGCAAACAACTGTCCACCCCAGATATGGCTGACTTTAGATCTATGCACTTTGTTCTTGTAACTTATTTTTGTTTTTAATTGGTATATAGTAATTACACATATTTATGGTCTCCAGTGTGAGATTTCAATACATGCATACCAGATATAATGATCACCTGGGGTAATTGGAATATTCGTCTTATCAGGCATATTTGTTTCTTTGCGTTGCGAGCATTAAAATTTCTTCTAGTTACTTTGAAATATTCAATTAATTTTTGTCCACCATGGTTATCCTATGGTGCTACAGAACATGAGAGGTTATTCCTCATGTCCAACAGCTTCTCAACACACATTAACCTCTCTTCCTCCCACTAACCCACACCTGTAGCTAACTCTAGTAACCACCATTGCAGTCTCTATTTCTGTAAGATCATACTTTTAACTTCCGCATGCACATGAGAACATGCTCTTTCTCTACCTAACTTATTTCACTTAACATAATGTACTCCAGTTCTAACCATATTGCTATCGATGACAGGATTTCATCTTTTTAATGATTGAATAATAAATACTCCATTGTGCATATATACCACCTTTTTTTCAGTTGACCAACTACTAGTTCAATTCCATATCTTAGTTTTTCTGAATAGCTCTGCAACATTCACATGCAGATGTCTGTTCAATACTTATTTTAATTTCTTTGGCTATCCACTGATAGTAGGATTGCTATATCACATTATAGTTCTATTTCTCCTTTTTGAAGATTCTCCACAGTGTTTTCCATGATGGTTGTGCTGGTTTACAATCCCAGTGGTGGTATCTGAGAGTTCTTTTTCCACATATTCACCAGCATGTATTATTTTTATCCTTTTGATAGTAACCATTCTAACTGAGGTGATATGATATGTCATTGTAGTTTTGATTTATATTTCCTTGATAGGAGTGATATTGAGCATTTTTCAAATACTCGTTGGCTGTTTGTATATCCTCTTTTGAGAATAATTTATTCTGGACATTTGCCCATGATGTCACCACACTTTTGTTGTTGTTGTCGCTGTTGTTGAGTCGTTATTTATTAGGTTGCCTCTTCACTCTGCTGATGACTTCCATTGCTTTAGAGTTTTCTTGTCTAATGTAATCCTACTTGGCAATGTTTTCTTTGGCTGTGTTGGGGTGAGAATCAACAGACTGTGCCCTTTCTACTCTGCTATCTTTGCAAATCAATTCAATAATGACCAGTTGAACTTGGTATATTAATGAATCTCATCAAAAGTTAATTAAAAGAAATATAACCCTTACGAGGCACCTCAACATTCATAAAAATAAATGTACTTAGACCGTGTCAGCTAACCACTCCCAACTGTCTGCTAGGCACCTCTGAAGAATCAGGATGCTGGATGGAAAGCGATTTTCAAAACAATATCCCAGAGCTTAGAAAAGAATCTAAGATGAACCAAAAATGTGAACTATTTGGTTTTTTAGAACTTTGAAAACTATGGTTATAAAGACTTTATAAAAGTAGAAACAAGGAAATATTAGGATTTCAAATTATATATAATTGAGTATAAAAAATACAGAACAAAGAAGGGGAAAAAAAACTACAATACTAGAGTCTATATTCCAACATCAACAAGGAAGTATCTTTTTGAATATCTACTCTGTTCTTTTTTGTTCACACTTTAAACACTTTAAAACTGACTTATATTTCAGATCGATGCTCAGAAGGGGGTTGTTTTTCTAAATTCATTTTTTGACCAGAAACACAGGCTTAACAAGGCTAGTAATTTAATTTGTCCAGTGTTACCCAATGTAACACATCTAGGGAACAAATTGAACTCTGCTATCTTAAAGCCTATGCTCAAAATGAGTTGTGGGCAATTGTGTTTCTCTTCAATGTTATCCTATATTTAAAGGGAATGGTATTTCTAATAAAAGTGACAGATTATTTTATAGTAAAAAATGAAACTGCACCCGATAACTGACTGATGATAGTCAATTACTTAAGTTCTCTAGGAAATGTGAAGTAGATGAGTAGATCCTTATCCAGTGAATGTGTTACATGGAGAAAGTTGAGAGTCATTAATTCTTGATAAAAAGTGCAATTGAAACCCAAGAAGAAGTTCGGCTAAGAAGAAAATCAAATTTGTTTCACAAGCGCTAATTAATAAATGCAGAGTGCTTAGGCTAGTGCCGGGCATTTCCTAAGTACTCAAAACTGTGAACCGCAACTTCTACTATAATTACCTAATCAGAGCTCAGTCTGTGGTGCTTGTTTTGGAGGACTTTCCTGGAGCTGAACAGTTGTTGTCTATTTTCTCCCATTTGAAGAAACCCACTGTGTCCTAAACGAAACACAATGCCCCTTTAACAGATCTTAAGCAGTCACACATCAGGCTCACAAGACAAACTCATGAGAAAATTATACGTCAAAGGTTTAATTTGCATGCTAGAGACAAAATGACTGGCCCTTTGACGGGAGATTTCACAGAATTCTGGCAAGTAGTAAATTTTTTGCAAAGAATTTCAGGATAGCCAGGCCATCACATGGCCCTTGAAATATAAATATACACAAAGTGGGTCTTTCTTCTGGTAAAAGTCACACATAAGGAATAGACATATGATAATATGCTTGGAATGTGACCCCCCAGTAAAAATGCCTCCTTTTTAATTTCCAGTTTGTAACTTTTGAAAATAGAAGGCATCATCTCCCAACAGGAAATCATGGAGGATGATGAGAAGCATAAAATATGTTCAAACAAATCACGCTTGTTTAATGTTGTAATTCTTCCATTTTTGTTGTCTCTTCTGGAACTACACGTTCTTTGTTTATGACTGCTGCACAGGAGAAAAACAGGGCCTCACGTGCACCACAGAGATCCATCATGTGATTACCTGGAGGAAATTAAAGTGATACACAATGTAATAAGGCAAATGGAATGTTGAGTAATTATTCAGGAAATCTGATTGGCCAAAGGACAGGGCAGTAATTCCTTAGACATTCCATTCTCAGAGATCTTGTGCTACCCACAGAGACGTGAAAAATCCCCTTGCCTATTGAACCCCATGGGAAGTCAGTGCAAATCAGTGTACTTCCTCTTGTTCTTATTCTGCATAAAGGAACCTGAAGGGCACAGAACGTGTCACAAAAGCACCGTGGAGGGTATCATTATTACCACTAATAAGAATAAATGTGAGCTTTGCACCCATAAACAAATCATAAGAAGCATACACATTTTTTCTCTGCTTTTTAAATCCATAACGAGTATCAGGGCATTTTCTTGTGATTAATCACTAGCTGAGGTTTTTGCTATTTTGATCTGAACAAAGTCCAGCAGTCATTACTCCTTCCCAAGTTCTCAGCGCTCGGCACTGTCACACAGACTAACTGTTATGTGAATGTCGCTCCTTCTCAGACTCCGAGAAGGTAATACAAAGAGATCAGTCTTCAAGAAATTAAGAAACAAAACAAAAACTTAGACAAAAGAGGAAAGAGAGTCCACTTCTTCACAATGTAGAATTTGTGAAGCAGTTTTTTATTGAGACTTTCCCCATTGCTTTTGAGTAGCTACAATTCTAATGTTTTTTGAAGAGTAGATTTCCAGCTTCCAAATGGCCCCAGCATCTTTTGCTGTAGGAGTTGGTTGGATAGTCCCAGAGGATCAAAAGCAAGCAGCATCACGTGGCTCCTTGCCAAAGGTACAGCCACTCTCAGGTACCAACCTCACCTAGAATGCATGTATGTGTGTGTGATTTACTCATCAAAATACAAGACAGACAAAAGAATAGTGGGAACTGCAGGTATTGGCTAAATGTGAATTTTAATGAGGACATTCGATGCTAATGTACAGGTGTGGGCATATATGTGTGTATTCTCACAGAGGCAGACATAATGTGTATGGGAATATGTACTCAAAAATATGTTTGTGGTAGAGCAACAGTGAAAATTCCATGTGATAGTCAAATATAACTTTGAATAAGGACATTCAATAGTGGTTAGAGATGACATTAGTCACAGGAAGTAAATTAAAGGCTGTTGTTTCCTATGATAATTGTGTGAGTTATCTTCGTTCTGGTTAGACTTATCTACACCAGTAAAATTACTGAGATAATTTTAGTAATTCTTCATATGCATCCATTAAAGACTAATGAATTTGTATTTATACTATTTTCTGTTATACTAATAGTTTAAATGATTTGATGGTTGGGCCTATTTAATAATAAGAGGAAGTGGTGTTTATAATCAGTTATCTGAGGTTCCGCAGCCCCAACTCCAATAACCTTTCTCTGATGAGACTTTTTCCTTTTGAACTAAAGTATTCAGATACAAGTTCATACAAGAGGCCAAACACTGATGAAAATGAATTTTTTAAAGGTGATATTCTAGACTCATTACTTTTCATATTTACTAGAAGTGAAAATTTTGAAGAGATTCCACCTGTTGCTTTCTTCATTGTTCATGGTGAGCCTATTCAAGACAAGAAAAGTTAAAAAATCGTCTCATTGCCTCAGGGGTAGGATGGCAAAGAAGACAAAGCATTTTCATTTCTCTTTCTAGCAATGAAAAGTGAACCCAGGATCGTGCTATCACTGAGCTAAATCCTCAGTTGATTGACTGATTGATTGATTGATTGATTGGTTGATTGCAATTTTGACACAGGATCTCCCTAACTTGTGCAAGTGGTACTAAAACTTGTGGATCCTCCTGCCTCAGTCTTTCTAAGTGCTGAGATTACAGGCATATATCACTATACCCATCTAGAAAGTATATTTTCTATGACAGCAAGTGACCTACCCATACACCAACTATTTTCTACTTATGAAATCTTTCTGGATTTTAGTAATCTTTTCTAAAATTAATTAATAAACAAAGTAAAGGAAAAAGTGACTGGTAGTAATGGTTTGGACTTACATAGTATTTTTGGTTTTCAAACGTTTCTCATGTAATCTCAGACATCCTTATCCTGTTTTACTGATAAGAAAGCTAAGACAAGGAAAAATCAAAGGGCTCCCCAGAATCTAGCATAGTAAAAGGTGAATGGCTAGGTGTAGAGTACAAATCAACTGAGATCTTTTCACTACATTAAGCTCCTTCCTTTTGGCACCTTCGGGAACACAACAGCACAGAACACAGGCTGTCACAAATGCTCATCAATCTCTAAATCCCATCAAGGAGGCAGAAAAAGTAGAATGAGCTTACAAAAGTTTCAGGAAGAGAAAAATTGTTCAACATTTTGTTCTATTTCCAAAGAAAATTGGAAACATGATTGGGAGGATTATGTGGAACAAAAATAATAAACTCATAATGAATCTACAAATTGAAAAGAATTTAGTAATTGGTCTTGAACCTGGATAAGTTCTTCCTCTTTCCTCTTATTTCCTTCTTTTATTGGGCAAACATATTCATCTGGCTACCAGGAGAGAGACATTCATATTTTATTCAATGATTTCCTCCCCCTTAATTCTTGTCCTTCTCAGTTGGGTGTCATGTATCTTAGTTCATTTAGGTTGCTATAACAAAATACCTTAAGTGGAGTAGCATACAAACAACGGAAATTGATTGCTTACTATTTAGGAAGAGGGTCATCCAAGATCAAGACACTAGTAGATTTGGTATCTGGGGAGGGCTCATTTCTGGCTTCATGGTATGCTGTACCTTTATCTAGTGGGAGAGGCAGGGAAGTTATCTGAGTTCTGTCTTATAATGGCACTAATCTGATTCATGAGGTCTCCACCTTTATGATTTAGTTACCTCTCAGTGACCTCCCCTCTTAATCCCATCCCAATAGAGAATAGGTATCAGCACAAAAATTTGGGATGTAAGGTTGTACAAACACTCAGACTATGGCACCATCTTTCGATTCCTTCGTCCCCTATTTCTCTCGTTGGAGACCCACTAGCATATCCAAGATTGATCCCTCAGTTTTCTTCATCTGAACAGATAAAGCAGCCTTCCTGATGCCTTGAGTGTGGCACCAGTCACCTTCTGAAAATATGGGCCAACTATACCTACACCGTGATGGTTTCCCGTTACCTAGAACAGTGGTAGACAAACTTGTGAGAGCCTCAGGACCAACCAGAGAGCTTGTTAACACATCATTTGGTGTGACCTTCAGAGTTTCTGATTTAAGGGATCTGAGAGAATGCCTATGAACTAGCACATCTAGTGTGTATCCAAGTGATACCAATGATACTTGTCCAGAGATCACACCAGGAGAATCATTCAGCCAGAAAAACATACACTCATCTCTACCCCTGTTTTACATTTCAAGCTTCAGCCATCACCAGGTCAACCCACAATCAAAATAATTGAGACTGGAAGGATATTTTCCATTTGTATGATATATCCTACAATTCAACACAAACTTTCTCCTGTTTAGATAGGTCCAGGATCAAACATCGATATCTGAACCCTGCCTCTAGACCTAAGAACAATGTGGTTTTGAATAGTTTACTCAACATTTTGCATCTGGGCTTTATTCATGGTACAAAAGAAATAATAAGATATACTTACCTAAGAAGAAAAGGAACACTTGGCATCTTGTAAGCATTCAATTAATGTGAGTTACTATTATCTATATTTGAGTTATCTTTTGGATGCTAAGCCTGGGGACATTCTCCATCACATATCTTAGTTTTAATTCTTACAGTAAGTCTGTCACGTAATTATACTGTCCCAAGTTTGGTAGGGGATGCTTGTAGAAGTTGAACCTGTAAATGATTTACCTGATTATAAAGATGTGTTTTTCTTCCTGATCACATTGACTTTTTTGTATCTTTGATCATGTCATTCATCACTTCTTCATTCCGCATAATCCTATATCATTTAATCAAGTGGAACACCTGACAATAGAGCATTCCGAGTATACTCTTCACTGGGCTTCCACTATAGCCCGTGATTCTTTCTGCCTTTGTGTCCTATCCAGGCATAAAAGCACAAAAGAAAGTTTCTGGCAGCCACGATTTTGGAAACCTTCTACCACCCGTAGTAACTAAGACAGGAATCTGTTTATCATCAATCGTCAAATATTCAATGAATTTAAAAGCCAAATGATAACAAAAATAAATGAAGATCAAGCATTGTATGGACTGTCCATTCACTATTTTGATTTTGATATGAAATGAAATCCACATTGTCATGAAAAAATGGTGGAATTCTGCTAAATAATTTAACTTTAAACACATTTAGTAGAATTCAGTCAATTCTAATTCTGCCATTGTGGCGATGATAGCTTGGATGCCGCCTTCTCAATTTAAATGTGTGAATGGCTAAATTGAAATAAAAATGAAATTAATCTCAGCAACAGCAATCTCTATGTCTATTCTTGACATTTAAGATTAATGTTTATGTAAGAGTAAGATTTATTGCTCGTAATTTTTTTGGATCTGTTGCAAGTATCTCTTTGACTGCTTGCTATCAGAAGATTATCTCGGTCCTCTGTCTTATTTCTTGTGAAAAACCTCTAAATGGATAACTATTCCATTACTTTTTTTCAGTAGCTGTAGACATATAGTTATTTTGTGTTTGCTGCTTTAAGATACGTTGCTTTATCACCAAATCAACTTCTTTTAATTTCGAAGTTATTTTCCCTAAAGAATTAGTTTAGTAGGGCTGGGGATCTAGCTCAGTGGCCTAAGTGCCTGCCGGGCAAGCCCAAGGTTGTGAGTTCAATCCCCGGTGCCGCAAAAAAAAAAAAAAAAAAAAAAGAATTAGTGTAGAGTTCACTTGTCTGGTAAAACCTTGAATTCGATGTCATTTTTGTTGGCTTCTTAAGAATCTGTCTCTGAGTTTCTACCGTATGACTCTATTTTGAGTTTCTGAGGAAACCTAAATACATTCACTACGGGGTTTATCCCTGGTTAACATGTACAATGTGAGTGTGATTAGAATTTTACATTTAGTTTTCACTTACTTCCCAATGATTCAATTCTACATCAACATTTCTTATGTCCTGAGTAAAAAGGAGCTCATAGAATAAAGTCAATGAATAGAACACGGAGAAGTTTTGCATCCTGAAAATAATAATATATAGTATCTTATATTCCAATTAGGTGGAACAAATATGCTACATTTGTAATTATTATAGCTATTACCATTATTTTTAATGAATCCATTCTTGAATTAAACTTCTCTTTGGTTTATTCACAGACTTGTAAAGACTGTTATAAAAAATGAGCAAGGCTTTCAGCCATTTATAATAAAAGCTGAATGACTAAACAGATCCACATTTTTTTATTTGCATTAATGAGTTCATCCCCAAATATATATGCAATAATATATAAAATTAAGTTATAAATGTAGGGATGTGCTCCAAGTCACCATGAAAATCTGCATGCAAATGCATAATAATCACAAATCTACAATATTACAATATTAAAAAATACCCACAATTAAATTATCATGTGGAAATAATCATAATGTTATTGGAAACTCAATTATTGTGGCAACCCTTGTCGGGGAATTAGCACAGTATGGCAAAGGCAAGTCAGACCTGAATTCATCAAATATATATTATCACAATATTACATGTTCACTTCGATTCTATGCAAAGACAAACATCCTCTCTCACTAGTATCTGCTCAATGCATTTGTATTATTCATGAACAACTCTGTGATCTATTATACATACAAAACTGATTGTAAGCTTCTTGCCACGGGCAATGATGCAGGGACACAGAATTAATTTTATTATATACACATGCATGATAATTGTGAAGGATTCAGTCAAATACCAAACGCTGCTCCTGTGCTCCATTACTCTATGCTTCAAATAAATAAATAAATAAATAAATAAATAAATAAATAAGGTCTAAGGTCAGCAGCGATTTCTCTTGGTGACAGTGAAACTCTGTCTTTTAGAATGGAAAGTTCTTGGGTATTAATGAGTCCTGAACTGTAAAAAATAGTTCATGCTCTGCTCTTTACTGAAGCAAATAAGTAAGTTCATTTTCTCGATACCTTAGAAAAATTAGTCCAAGAAACATCACCATTAGGTGTATTTGGGAATTTCTGGGTGTAGTCACCCTGTGCCTGACCAACTCCCTTACAGGGATGATGCATAAGAGTTACGATAACCAGGGATAAGCAGGATTTGAAGATAACAACTTACAACTTTAGGGCTGGCTGGTCTCATCACTTGTGCTAATTGTAAACATTTCTGTTTCCTTTCCCCAGTTGTTAATTATTTGAAGGCATTTATGAGTTTTGTGTCTCATCTTTCTGTCGCCAGTGCCTTACACAACACTTTGTACATGGAAGAAAATAAATTTTTATTTCATAAATTTGAGGTATTAGTCCAGCACTGCTGCCTCTAGTAATCTTATTCTTCAAATGAGTCTGTATCACCACTGTCCAACAGAAATGTTAAGACAAGCCACACATGCAATTCTAAATTTTCTGGTGGCTAAGCTCAAAAGGTGAAATAAGTAAAATTAATTCTAATAGTTTTTTATTTAACCCAATCTATCTGGATGATACTTTCAACATATATTCAATAGGAAAAATTATGAATGAGATAATTTAGTGTCAATTTAGCCCCCAAACATTAGTAAGTGTTCTTAGAGCAGGCCACATTTAATTGCTCTGTGTCCTCTTGGGGTTGGAGGCTACCACGTGGGACAGTGCAGGCCCCTCCTCTGGTAAAGTCACCAGAGCTAGTTGGTTAAACCAGCCAATCAGAGGAGCTCATTAGTAAGCACTTCTGCTTGTCAGTTGATTGTCTATGTGTCATTGCTATGGTGTAGATCTAAAATGACCTTCCAAAATTTCATGTCCTTGCAGGATCATTGAATCATGAAGGTACCATATTCATCCTGAGATTCAGTTGCTGAAGTGCTGGTAGGAGACAGGGCGTGGCTGGAGGCGGGTCCCTGGGGGCGTGACCTAGAACAGTGTATTCTGGTCCCTGGCTCCTCCCTTCTCTTTCTGCTTCCTGACTACCAGGATAAACGACTATTCACCAGGCCCTTCCACCACATTGTTTCAGCCTCAAAGGCAGTCAGCTTTGGACGGAACCTACTGGAAACCGTAAACCTAAATAAACCTCTCATCCTTTAATGGGAAAGTGACTTATACAGCCACATTGGTAAAGCCTCGCAGTCAGAATATTTTTACTAATTAAATCAAGTACCAGAAAGACATTTTTAAAAGTTTGGAAGAGGCACCATTTTATTTTTTCCATAACTTCTAGACGAGGATGCTAATCTTATGGTAGTTCCTATTTACAATAATTGAGTAGAAACTGTCTATGGAAGAAAGTGCAATATAAGAGAAACTAAACCAAATTGGAAACTTACAATCTAAGTCTAAATTACATCTCTGTCTATTGGGTCATCTACGTACTTCTAGCCCTGAGGTTCTAATCTATACAAGAGGCAATACTACCTATCATTTTGTCATGCTGTAAGAATTAAATGAGATACACTGTGCTTAGTACAATGTCTGACACATATTAGGCACTCAGTAAATGTTAGTTATTATTATTTTTAGTCATTGTTTTTATAATTATTTAAAAAAACCCTAAAATTTTACTTAGTCAATTCAATTCTTAGTCAATTCTTTTAAAAATTGAGAATTTTAAAACCAGTCCTTCCAGATTTGGAAAGATGAATCATAGCAAATTGATAATTTTTGAATTTCCATTTATTAGTACATGTTTGTAGTACATAGTGATTATATTCATTGTGAGTGACAGACACACAGGCATAAAACATCTTATTTCATTTTATGCCTACTTCCCTTCCCTCTCTTCCCCTTCCCTTCATCTCCTGGTCCCTTTCCTATTTGGGAAGATCTATCTCCCTATTTCCTATTATGCTCTTTATTTATATTTTCAGTTGCTCATGTAAGAGAAACGATGCAATATTTGAGTTTGTGCTTCTGATTTATTTCATTAACATTATGTCCTCCAGGTACATCCATTTTCCTACACATGACTCAAGTTTATCTTTCTTTATGGCAGTGTAATATTCCATTGTGTGTTGATGCCACATTTTATCTATCCATCTATTAATAGACATACAGGCTGCTTTCGAGATACAGCTATTATGAATCATGCTGCTATAAACATGGGTATTCACATGACATTGTAATATGACATCTTTAATATGACATTTGTCTTTTGGATAAATATCTGGAAGGGGAACATCTACATAAAATGGAATTTCTAATTTTAGTTTTTTGAGAAATCTCCCTACTGATTACCTTGGCAAACGTGTAAGTTTATATTCCCAGTCACAATGTAGAAATGTCCCTTTCTCCTCCACAACTTCGCTTGCATTGGCTATTATTTGATTTCTTGATAAATTTTATGTGACCATGATCAATCTTTGATATATAGACACTTACTTCTTCTCTCTCTGCATGCAAATTAAACAATATTTTTATTGTTGTTGCTGTTGTTCTAGGGATTGAACTCAGGGCCTTTGTACTGAACTATATCAGCAACCTTTAGAAAAAATTTTTTAAATTTTGAGGTGGGGTCTCACTAAGTTGTCCAGATGGGACTCAAACATCTTTTTTCTTACTCAGACTCTGAGACTGCCTGGCCCATATTTTTTTTAAAGGCATATTTTTCAGGATCTGCATTGGTAATAACCATCATAAAGAAATATCTGATTGAAGCTAATGCATTCTTGGATGGGCTTTGGTGATCCAAAGAAGGTTTGCACAAAAGTTTAGAAAATTCTCATTTAAAATGCATATGCTCTGTTTCCTTTTAAGCTACTAAACACTTGTGAGTGCACTGTTTGCTCTGTATAGGAGCAGTGTTACATCCTCTGCACATTTCCGATGCAGCAACAGTGAGTATGTTTTCTGTCTCCCCACCTAATACCACACCTAGAGAACAGACGCGAATTGGGAAGCGACACAAGTAAGAAATCTTGCTTTCTAAAGCAGATGACTGTGAGGATTTCTTGGAAATGTTACTAGAGAATTTCAAATGCCAATGACTTATAAAAAATGTCTTTAAAACACTTCAAATC
>RJWT010015921.1:0-20132 GCA_004365215.1 Cuniculus paca | reverse complement strand
TATGAACTTTATACACAAGGAGTGATCAACATATACAGTGAATATTTACACAAAAAATTTGCTACAGTAAGACACATTGCCATTCATCCCACTCACAATCCTCCCCCACCCCCAGCTTCAAACACACTTAAGCCATCAGTCTTGTCACTTCCCGAAACAGTCCTGGAAGTACTTGGTGATGCATGTCTTTACCGGGTATTATCAAAATCAAGTTGTGATAAAAAATGCAGTGAATACAACTGATGAGCGACGTCCACTGGAAAGGCAGCCTCCCAAAAGCACTATGGTATGTGCGCATCGACCATATTCACAGGATCTGGCTCCCTGTGACTTCTGGATCTTCTCCAAAGACAAAATGACCATGAAAGGGAGATCTTTCAGATCAATTCAGGACATCAAAATAACCAGGACAGCACAACCAAAGACAGTCACAAGAAAAGACTTCCAGAACTGCTTCGAAAGTGACAAAGATCCTGGGCCAAGTGTGTTCACAGCAATTGGGACTATATCAAGGAGGACTAATGGCCATGTGTATTTTACCGCAATAAACTTGTTACATTTAAGCATTCCCTACTTTTTCTATCTCTCCTCCTGTATTAATTTACGTGACTCGCCCAGTAAACTGACATCCTGGGGTCTCCACTTCCCCTCCCCACTGTTGCCAGTGTAGGTGAGGACATCAGGAGCTTTTGTCAGTTTTTTGTCTGGCGTTCTTACTGTGTTAGGCTTTCCCACACCTGAGTGAGTCAATCGTAAGGTCAATCACACTCTGTGACTTAAAAACCTTCACATCTTGCTCAATTTGAACCTGAAATCCTTCAGTGTCACTCTGAGAAGGTCAGGCCTTGGTCGGTGCACTCTCTGCCATCATGCAACCCTCTCATTCCCACACACTCTGGCCAATTACAAAACACTGGGCTCTGCATCTTCACAGCAGTGCAGTGCACTATGTGGGCCCAAGACCTGTGCAAGACGAGCTACATCCTGCTGTGGTTCGCATTCCCGGCCTGCATACCTGCCTCTCCCTGTTCCCCCCAGCTTGATGTGTATGCTTCTTTCTTGAAGAGTCTCCAGGCAAAAGCATACAGTTTTCCTCTTCCTCTCTCCAGCTCTTACACTGTGCCTGGCACCTAAAAGCCAGGCATCCATTGGTTGCCGCATTCAACCAAACCGAGCAGGAAAGTGTTACCCTTTCGTGTGACTGTGCCTCTTTGCCATTCGAGTGGCAGTACAATCGTGGGTGATTGGAGGACACTTAAAGTGGAAAGGGCTCCACATCTAAGGCCTCTTGAATGTTGTGAAATGAGTATCAAAATCAATATGCTATTCAGTTTAGGGATATGAATAAATGATTTCAAATGAGTCTTCCTCTCCATGCTAAGTGGTAGAACAAAATGAATTATTACATGACATATTTGAAGTAATAACCCTCTCTTGATTTCTCTTACAATTTGTTTTTACCTCTCTTATGGACCTCTGCACTCTGTGTGGTGCCAATCCTAGAAATATTTATCTCTTTTTATGCTGCAAAGGGCAGGGACTGGCACTTAGGTACCAATTTTGGAATTATTTCCTGGCATTAGTCTTCTTTAGATGCTTATTTGTATGTGGATTTGAATATTATAATTTTTGGAGGAAGGAGTTCACTACTAAGGTAAGTAGAATAAAAGATGTGGAAGATGACCTCCAGTTCTTCACACCTGTGCTACTTTCCATAGGTAACTCCTAGGAAAAGTCTAGAATGCTTTCAAGGCACATACACATGTGTGCATATCCCATCCACTTAGGTGCTTGGTTTGTTCTTTCTACTTATTAGGTTTTGTCACTTCAGCTATTTTTAAACTACTATTTGATAGTAGTCTTAGAAATGTATATATAAACAAAAATGCACGTACCAATACAAATATACACATACGTAAATATATATACTTCTTTTTCTATTGTTTGCACTGAAGTTTTTTTTTCTGTTCATTTTCACTTCAGCTATTTGAATTAGATTCCTATGACTAACAAATGAAAAGAATTCTCTGTACATTTTTTCTATTACTGAGTATAGGTAGCATTTTGTACAAATGTAAGATTTTTGATAGGAAAGATTCCCAGATGTGAGGCTGCTAGATCAGGAGCTATGTGCTTTTTGTATTTTCCCAACCATACCCTGACAGATTTCTTCTTAAAGAACAGTGTCTGGATAGTATCTGAGACTTGTGTTACATGTTTAAAGTTTTTATCAGTCTGCTTTACATTTTCAATCAAATAAGGAAACATTGCTATCTTTTAATTTTATTTCCCTATAAATAAGGTTGACAAACATCACATGCTTTTTAGTTTGTATATTATTTTTTTGCAAATAATCCTTTGTTCAGGTTTATATTGACTTGCTTTTAACATTTTTTGAAAGAACTCTAAAATGAATATTAAACTTTTGTGTCTTACACATGCTGTAGTTATTTCCTCCCAGGCCTCTTTTAACATTGTTTATTGTAGCTTTTCCAAAATAGAAAAATTTAATAAGTACACAATAAAACCTGTCAGACTTTTCTTTTTCTTTTCATGAGTCCTTTTGTAATTTTATTTTTAAATTTGATAACTGATCAGGCAGATCCCAATTAATTCTAGCTTAGTTTCAAATTTTCTTTGGTGTACTTTCAGATTTTATAGTCCCTGATAAAATAAAAATTATGCATTTCATTTGATTATGATTCATGGAATTTTTATTGAGATTTTATTAGGTTTATACTATTGTATCAGAAGAATTGACATATTTAAAATATGAACTTTTCCCATCCAAGTGCATGATATATTGCTTCATTTATTCAAGTTTTATTTATGTCTTATAGTAAATTTTCATCATTTTCTTCATATAGGTCTTGCACAGTTTTCATGGTTCATGTCTATTCATTTTATAGATTTCTTATTACAGTGAACATGACTTTTTAAGTATGATTTCAGTTTTACTTTGTTATATAGAATAGTTAATTTTTAATTTTACTTCATTTATTCACATGGTTTTTCATTCAGCTTATCAATTTTTTGTAAATTGTATTTATTCCTGCAAAGAATCACCTTTTACCTGTGATTAATGAAGTCTACCTTTATGAGCTTTATGATCAATTATTGTTATATTTATTTTTCTCTCATTAGTTCTTTCCTTTAACTTTCTTTATTTGCTTGATTGTTTATTACATGAAGTTAATTGCTTATTTGCAACCTTGTTCATTATTTTAAGGCTATGTTTTTTCTTTGAGTTCACTTTCGGGGTAGTACATTTTGATATGCATTCACTGTTATTCACTTCTAAGTGCACTGTAATTTTCATTTTGAATTTCCCTTATAGTCATGCATTGTCCTTCTAATGCTGACAAACATCTATGATAAGTCAATTTAAAACAAGAAGGACTTGTTTTGCTTCAAGGTTTTAGTCTATATTTGGCTGGTCTGTTGCTTTCCAGCCTGAGGTGAGGCAGATCATCATAGTAAGGAACGCATAGGGGAGAAAGGCTGCTCACAGGAAAATAAAGAGAAAAGCAGCGCCCGGATGCTAGTATGGCGTTTCAGTCAAGGACACGCCCCCGGCGGCCTCCTTTCCTTTCTAAATCCATGGTGATCTCCCAGTAGTGGCGCAGGTCAAGGACCAAACCTTTAGCACATAGGCCCATTCCAAATCCAACCTCTAGCAAGTTATAGTTTCCACTTCTCTGCCCCTTCCAGTGTTTTGTTGAAATGCTCAGCAATTATAGATTCATTTTGTGTGCTCTTTTAAAGAATTTCCTTATTTTGGAGAAATTACCTTAAGCATCATAACTTTCTTATCAAATATTTCTAGACTTGTCCACATGCATTGTGATTATCGCCTATTTTTCCTTGTATCTCACAACTTCATCTTATTTTAGATTCTTTTATTTTTCAGTGATACTGTTTTTGTTTTTGCTTGGATATGCCTTCAAATGTTCCCTTCAAAAAGATCTTATGGGAATACAACATCTTGAGACTTTATGTCTGAAAACATCAACTCCATCTTCACACACTGAAGACAATCTAATTGTAAAATTATTGGGTAAGATCATGTTCTTTCAGAATTTTGTGGACACAGTGCATCTGAATTTTCTGATGAAGAGAATGATGTTAGTTCCTTGTTCCTCCGTGAGTAAGCATTTCTCACAGCTCTCTCCTAACCGCAAGTCAGCTACCACATGTGGTTCTTGAGCTTTTGAAATACAGGTGGTTGACTGAGGAGATGAATTTTTAAATTTATAAAGTTCTAATTAATTAAAACTTTAAATATACACATATCATCAGTGAGTATTATATTAGAGCATCTTTACAATCATGGAGACTTATCCAGTCATTATCCATTATTAATCACTCAGCATTGGCTTTCATTGTCCCAGAGTTATAGCTTCTTTCATACTTTAGCCCTGTCCCATTTGTACCTTTTTCTAAAAGAGTTTTTCATTTTAATCTAGTTCATGATTCAATTTTCAACTCTTCTGCTGATTTAATTTCATGGTAATTGTGTCTTTAATTTCCAAGATCTCTCTGCTCATCTATATTTGATTGGGGCCAGTTGATATTATCATGGATATTTATAAGATTTTACAACGTTTCTATATCTATATCTGTATCTGTAGCTATGCCTCTATCTATCTATATGTTTATATTCACACACATAGACATGCACACATTTTCTGTTTCCTCTATTAACTTCTGTTTCCTTAGTGGATACTTCTGTTTGTTGAATCAGTAATTCCTTTTTCGTGCTAGAGTTCCTTCAAATGTTTAGTAATTCATGAATGCTTGCTTATATTTGTATATGAAGATCTTGATTGAAAAGTATTGATAGTGACACCTTATTTGCTCAGCACAAATGGGAATCTCTACTGAACTACCAGCAAATGCGAACTCTGACAACAGGAGTCTTTGTTCTAGAGATTAGTCAACGGAAGACACACATGTCACTTAAAAGCTCCTCTTTAAGGCAAGTTCATAGCCTCTCATTTTTGCACAGCAGATTTATCAGAGATACTTCTCAAAACTCCCATGTTATAAAGCTACACTTAGCATAACTCTAGAAACATGCATTGGCATTATCGACTTTGAGAACAAGGGATTAATGCAAGTCATACATAGGGACACACAAACACACGGTATAAATCACTGGTTCAACCATACAACCTACTACTTCCAGCCTTCACTGCTACTTCTGAATGTGTAAGTACTTGTAGGGGTTTTTTTTGTGCGGGGGGGGGGTACTTTTGCTTTTACAAATTTACTTACTTTGGAGGTTCTTTTGTCTGTATGGCATATGGATTCCAGAGTCTTGCCAAGTTTTTTAGACTGGATATATTTAGAATTGGTATTTCTCCTAGCATACTGGCACTTTATAATTGTATTTCTAGTATGCTTTATGCCTTAAAGTCACATTCTGTGATATCAGTATAGTAACTTTACCAAATGTATTTAATATTTACATGATACTCTCTTATTATTAGTAATCAGAAGATTTTTTCAAACTCTAGCCTGAAAATATTAATCTTTTACTTGTGCTATTTTGTTTATTGATATAGTGATCTACTTGTATTTACATCTACCTTATTATTTGTATCTATCTTATTATTATCTACTGTTTTGCCTGTCTGGGTTCTTTTTTAATGCTTTTTACTGTCTTGCACTTTTTTATTATTTTAATTTTATATTTAATACCCTCCATACTGCTTTTAACATTTTTTTATTTATACCTCTTTTTTGGGGGGGTAGTTTTCCTGTGATGTGCCTTAGTGATTTTTAAAACCATTTATTATTCTAAGTGTTTGCTGAGTTTTTTAATCTGTGTATTGATGATTTCCTTTAGTTTGGAAAATGTTTTCACCATTATCTCTTCAAATGTTGTTTCTTATCAATTCTGTTGTGACTGATATACCAAGAACATATGTTATACAGTTTTTCTTGTGCTCTATTCTTGCCTCCTTCCATTTTATTCTCTCTATGCTTCTATGTAGGTTTTCTATTGATGGTCTTCAGCCTGTCTAATCTTTTTCCCAACTCTGTCTGTTTAGGTGTTATATGTATGACTTTAGTCTGCATTTTAAGATGTATTTTTATCTGCACAACTTTATCTAACTCATTTGTATTAACTCTGTGGTGGCTTTGTGTTGTGTACATTAGTTTAGCTTGAACTACATTCCTCAGATTCTTCTCTTTCTGAGTTTCCAGTTGAATGGGGCCATAAAAGATATTATATGTGCATTTTGAAGACAGAATTGAAGCGGTAATCATATTAAAGTAACTTGGAAAGTCATGGAGATATATCTAATGCTATGGTTCACATATCCCATTACTCATCTGTTGCTTTATCTTGCTAGTGTTGAACGTCACCAGGTTTTCAGTTACTTCTCTTTCAGCTTTTCTAAATCCTCAGACAAATGTGTATCAACTGTGTGACAAAGTATATATAAGTGAAGCTTCCTGCATGCAATAATTGTCACTGAGATTATGAACAATGAGAAGTCAAGTAACTTTTAGTTGGTCTTTGTGTGTTCCAGAACATTCCTATGGATTCCACTTTACAGACTTTATATACATCTTACTTTTGTAAATGCGTAACCTTGAAACATGAAGTTTCAATGTGAGACAAAGACTTCAACCGTAATATGACTATTTCTCCAGATGGATAGATAATAACTGATCCAGATTTTAATTATCTGAAAACATTATCCACCATTTCATGTTTTTTTCTCACTTAGTCCTATTTTATAGTTTTTATTTTAGTAACTATATCGCTTATGGATCTGTTTCTCTTACCTACTTTTTTCTTCTTGGTTTTTGAAAGCTTCAGCTTGTCTCATTCCATGCCTAAAATGATTTTAATGAGTGCAGAACACTGAGCATAAATATCAAAGAGACCTCAGATGTTTGTGATCTCCCATTAAAAAGGATTGTCCTTTCTTCTGCTAGGCAGATAAAATCAGACTCATTCAGGAGTAAGCTTTTCAACTAACTGAATGTTTTGATGAAGTTTTATTCTGTCTCTCCTTTTATTTTTCTCTAATCCATTGCTTACAATTAAGAAATTGCTTTGTCCACTGGGTCCATTTACCTTTGTCTTCTTGGCACCAGGAGAATACACAGTTTTCCATCCCACTTCTCAGTTTACAGCTTAGCTCTTTAGCTCTACTTTTATGCCTTTGCAATTTGGCAAATGATTTGAGGGGTGAGTCAGTAGCATCTTCAAGCTCCTCATATACCCAA
This sequence comes from Cuniculus paca, assembly GCA_004365215.1. Taxonomy (NCBI): domain Eukaryota; kingdom Metazoa; phylum Chordata; class Mammalia; order Rodentia; family Cuniculidae; genus Cuniculus; species Cuniculus paca. Next base: position 12,884 of record RJWT010015921.1, on the reverse strand, counting down.
TTTTGTCCCTCCATTCTAGTTAGGTGCCACACAGTGTACTGGTTTCCCTTTCCTCGCTCATGGCCCATTTAAATTTACAGTGAATGCCCAAGCTCCCAGCCTTCTCATGCCAGGTATCACCATAAACTTCTAAGGAAAATGCAGCTAAAGAACACTACAGTTTGCCGAGAGCCACCCTTTTCCACTATTTTAGGCTCCCTACTTCTTATTTCCACAACTATTGATTGTACACCATGAATTAAATGATTTTTATGTTTATCTTGGCCTTAAAAAATGAAATTCTTCTCAACTGGTAAATTGGTGTATTGAACACTACCTTAATTTTCAAGGAAAAAATAAGCTTGTCAATGTATTCGTCTTTGTGTCTAACCCAAATTCCTATCACTATATCATAACCAGTTTTCCATATCTTTTATCATGGTTTGTTAAAAGGTCATGTAAGTAATAACTTGATAGTGAACGTCTAGTGTTTATCTAGAAGATAGGTAAACATGTACTAGTCAATAAGAAATCTCGAACCAGAAATTCCAAAACATTTTGAACCTTTTGGCTATGCAAAAGCATCCAATTTTACCCATCTCTATTGCTATATAGTGAGGTTCTTAAAGGTAAAGACTACGTTATTTATATTCATGCTTACTGTAATAGTCTTTGTAATTGCATACTAGATCCTCATTTATTTATTAAATAATTAAGAAGTAAATTAATAAATGACCATATGAATGTCATGATAAGTGACATTATCTTTCATAGGATAAATAATATTGCTTTTATCATTCCAAAATATGGTGTATAACATTAGAGAAATAAAAACAAATATTTCGTGTCATTATAGAGCCCTGTATATTCCATATTCCTACCAAAGCTTAAACAATAATAAAAGCAATTCGTCTTCAGCTTCTGGGATTTCTCCAAGAGAATTCCTTAGAAATGAAGGGCTTTACTCATATGGACCTTACAGATTTTATAGTAGTTCAAGAAATATATGTATAAAATTTGTGCTATATATTTCAGTTCTCTCTTAACACTTACATTTCCCCTTAGAAAAGAAAAAAACAATCATATCCAAAGAGAAACTGAAAAGAAATGTTACCTAACACATAAAAAGTCATGCTTTTAAAGATTATGTTCCCATTTCTACATAACATTCTCTCATGATAAAATCATCAGTACATTTTTTAGACATGAACAAGGTACCAAAAAGAAAATGAGTACTGATGCAAATGACTTTCTGGAAAGTGACATCTATTTCAATTTCTGAAAAAAATTTTACTCTCTGAAATATTAATTGATCAAAACAAGGAGGCCAAATTTTAGCTGCACAGAAAAACCAGGGAACGTTTCCCATGGCTCTGCAGCTTGTTCTGAAGGCCCCTACGACACTGGCTTTGAAATTAAATTGAAAAGTAAATAAAAACAGACCAGAGTAGCAGACTGTCAACTTGAGCAACTTCAAGGAGGAATGCTATGCTTCTGTTTCTTTGCAGTTCAAACACAGAGTAAGAAGAAATATAATTCCACTTAGAAATGAAATTGCCATCATTCCTGGCCGCTAGAATGGGATTCCAGAAAGATCAGCCTTTGACCCTGTATTCCCTGACTTAGAAATGTAGTCCGGGTCATTCATAGAAGAGCCAGTCCTTGGTAGAACCAACTAAAATATTATCATTTGCTGTGGATGTATTCCAACTCTTCAGGAGGAATCTTAATCTAATGGCATTCTCACGACTGATTCAGAAAGAACCACCACTATCTAACAAACTTCCCAACTTCTTTTAATCCTTATATTCTGAACTTTGCTTTTCCCACCCAAATATTTTAATTTTTTCTGAAACAGTCATGTATGTAACTTGTTTGCAAGGACCAACACAATTCATTTAGCATACTTCCCCAAAACACCAAATTTTTATTGTCAGAGGGTTTGAATGGACACCCCTCTCAAGTGATCCATAGGCGAAGGTGTTACATACAGAAGCAGGCTGTCAAGTTTACACGTTCAAGAACAATGACCAAAAACAATCACACTCAGCACTTCCAAGCAATTGGAAAGAGATGCCTGACCTTTCTTCATCTCTCATTGTCTTTTGAACTCACTACCATTATATTTTGTGATATAAACTTACTGAAACAAGTCCTTCTCCATTCCTTCTCAAGTCTCCCCAGAGTAATAGACATTTCCCCTCTCTCCAGCACTTGCTTTGATTATGATTCACAATATTCCTAGACCAATGAAGAGGCCACACCCCATCTTTGCTTACCAAGCAGTGGAGTAAAAATTTTTTTAGAAACTGGTCTAAGAAACAAAACTGTGTGGTTACAGATTCAGATGGTTTTAATATCCCATAAGTGAGCTATGGCCCTTTTCCAGTATTCATGCATGAAGCTCATTAATCACTTTCTTCTCTCAGTAACTGAAGATGAATCCTTTAATTTGAAGTGGCCTTAACACTAATGAGTCATGTCATTACTTTGGAACCCTTTAAGTTGCTTTTCTTCCTCATTGACTCAGTGAGGTAGAAATTAAGTACAGCTCCCATTGCTTTTATATACTTCCCAAAGCGTCTGCTCATGGTTGCAAATTGATCCATCCTAAATATTTATTTGTCTGTAAATGCCATTGAGTCAATATTTCACTTAAGATTTCTCTCTTTGTTTTTATTCGAACACAAAATTTCTTTTAAAAGTTCCATCAATAACATCATTTGCAATTTAAATGCTCTAAAAATATGATCCTTCCTGCTGTGTTTTTGAATACTTCCTTCATATTTAATTGCTGTAGACACTTTAAGTCCTAATTAAACTTTATTGTTTATGACATTGTTGTCATTAATGGACATAATAGAAAAAAAAAAAAAAGCTGGTCCTAGCAAATTCTCTGACTGCTAATTCCAGGCTTACTACTTCTCTTAGCCATAATGAACTCATGGGGCAGAGAAAGGAATGTTTAGAGTATGAGGCACAAACCAAGTTCATATTTTTGAGGATTTACTACCAGATGCTCTGAAAGATGAGCTTGAATTGGACTTGAATTGAATTGGGCTTCTTGATTTGTAGGGGAGATTAGTTTAGAAAAAGCATCTCAAACACTTGCAAGATAAATATCCCCATTTCCCACGTCTCTTTTTTCCAGCACTTCCTCAGGTTTTGCATTGGTGACAGAGGGAGGCATATATTCCCCACACAAAGCTTGCTTCATTCTCAGAGTCTTAAAAAACTTTTATTGTGAGAGAATGGAGACACTTGATGAATCTGATCAGTTTTAGTCGTGGAAAGATTTGCTATGAACCACTGCATCAGGGTCGCAATGCCCAACAGGCAGACACACTTATTGCCCATTTCAGAGATTAAATAGTTTTGGAAAAATTTTCTCCCCTGGCAGTTATAATTGTGTCTGTGAAATAAGTGTTCATTCTGCTCCAGCGCTGTGGTTTGAATGCTTCCTTCCACGTTTTCCCCCAGTGGACTAATTCTTAAAAAAAAATCTACGTTTTCAGACATGGTAAATTAAGCCATAAACTTGCTAACACCTTCCCCACTCCTAACATCCTTATCATGTACCATACTAATATGTAATCAGAGGCACTATTATGTCCCTTTATCATGGATTGTCTTTCTATCTGTTTGAAGGGAAATAAAGGGCTGAAAAAGATATTCTGGGGTGTGGACAAAAGCTAACGTTAGGAACTTTGAGATGCTTACAAGGGCTAACCAAAAATATGGTATTCAAATAACACTTATTATAGTAAAAGACACATTGCCATTAATCCCTCTCAGATTACTTCACTTCAGAGACACTTCTCCCATCATTCTTGCCACTTTCTCAAGCAATTCTGAAAATCCTTTTTGAGTTTCTTAGTGACATGTGATCAACAGTCTAGAGAATGCTCCTGCCAAGTGCCGTCCAACAGAAAGCCCAGCTCAGAAAAGCATTACAGTGTGTCCTCATCCACTGAATCTGACACCATGTGACATCTAGCTCTTCCCCAAAGCCAAAATGACCAGGAAAGAAACATTTTGAATTGATTGAGAACACTGATGCGGGCATGACAGGGCAACAAAAGACATTCATGAAAGAGGGCTTCTAGAACTGCTTCGGAAAGTGACAAGATCAATGGGATAAGTGAGTTTAAAGTGAGGTGTGTACTTTGGGAGGGAGAGATTAATGGAAATTTGTTTTTTACTGTAGCTTTTAAAAATTTAAACACTCACCATAGTTTTCGATCACTTCTCATACACTGCCGGATAGTAGCAGTCAAGAGTAGATTAAGTGATTATTTAGTTGTTGGGACTTCCGAGGCCTCTGAAAAACCCCCAGTTGCCCCAAATAAAATAGAACGAAGAAAACATCCTAAGAAGAGGAAAGAGAGCACAAGCAGAAAAAGGTAGGCTCATCCTAGACAAATCATCTATTGCCTGACTTTGCCCGCCAGGGTCAACATTGCGTATTAGTCTGCTAACTGCTGACAAGTACTATCTGACCTTTTGGGTAATTTAGAGCATTTCCATTTCCAGCCTGGCTGGATAAAGATCATTGTGAGTTAACACAGACCACTATATATTCCTGTTTCACAGGCAAGCCTATCTAGAATTCCTGGGTTTATCATTTTTAGGTAGCTTCAATATCGTATCTTAAAATCGAATGTGAGAATGTCAAAGAAACTCGGGGACAGTTAATAATGTTTACTTATGAGCACTCACTCTATTGCTGGCACTGTGCTAAACCTGCAATGATTACTTAATCTTGCAACAATTCTTTGAAATAGTTTTGGAGGTTGTCCTGTGAAAACACGGTTTCGAGAAATTGCACAATTTGCCTAGTGTTATACCATTAGTAATTAGTTCAATTTAAAACCAGGATTTGAGCTCATTCTTTTTTTTTTTTTTTTTCTTTTTTTTGCGACACCTGGGATTGAACTCATGACCTCGCGCTTCCCAGGCAAATGCTTAGGCCACTGAGCTAGATTCCCCAGCCCTTGTGTTTTTGAGATGGTCTTACTATGCCGTTCAGGCTGGGCTTGAGCTCACTTTGTAGCCCAGGCTGGTCTCGAACTCACAATGATCCTCCTGTCTCAGCCTCCCGAGTGCTGGAATTACAGGCATGAGACACCACGCTCAGCTTGAGCTCATTCTTAACTACTGTCCTGTATACTACCTTTTAAAAAAACTTTAGTATCCTGAGAAAACAGAATGAGCTGATGCTAGGAAGGTGATTGTTACAGCTTGTGTCTGGGTGGCCCCCCAAGACTCATGCAGTAGTGGAGGCGGATGAATCTAGCGTGTGTGATTGGTTTGTTGTCCAGCGCTGGGATTGGTGGTGTGAGTGCTGCACCCGCCCAGGGACCGAGCCCGCATACAATATAAGGGAGGGAAGGAGATGTGTTTTTTCCCCTTTTGCCCTTTCGCTTTTGTCACTTGTGGCCACCATGAATAGCTGCCCCTCAGCCACTCCACCCTGCCTTGGAGCCAGCTGGATATGGACTGAAACCTCCAAAAACTGTGAGCTAAATAAACCTTTCATTCTCTAATTTTGGCATCAGGTATTTTGTCTCAGCAAGGAGAGAAAAGTAACTAAGACAGTGATTCTTTACTAACCAGACACATATACTGTGTATTAATCTGGATTGGGACTAATTTTTCTCTTTTTCTGTTCATCGAAATGCTCCAAGAGACAAGAAAACACAAAGTAACTTATAATTCAATATGGCTAAAAACATACCAGTTGTTACTATATCAGGACTGTAGTTGTTTCTAAAAATCATGAGGTGAGAAACAGGCTTAGAATGTAAATATGCAAATATGAAAATTTATAACTAGAAGCACATCTTAACTAGTGAAAGTGACCATTGATAGAGTTAAGTGATTGGAGTACAGACAGAAATTTGATGTTAAAGATTCAGGTCCAATAGTGTTTTCCTACATTTTAATCAGTCAGAAGTAGATAGCAATATTATACTACTATTGTATGTTGAACATTTCCATGTCAAGGTCAAACCTCTACAAAAATAGAGGACGGCCCTCACCTCAAGTCTCTCTCACTCTTGGCTGCATAAGTTTCCCTGCTTAGTTATCTTTTTCCTCTTTCTCTAGTTCATCAGGTATTTCATACAACATTGTAGTATCTAAGAGACAGGATCTGGAACATTCCTTGTTTCACATGGATGTTGTATGGATTAATGAACTAACATATTCTGAAATGATTTTAAAAAGTGAAGTGCTATATAAGTGTCGAACATGATTAACTAGCAGCCAAGTTATTAAGCATCTGAATATTATGCATCTTTTCTGAATTTCAGAAAAATGAATGCACATATTCATTTTCAGCAGCACTATTATTTGAATGATATTCAGACACTCAAATAAAAGTCTAGCCCAATTCTAATTATCTCTGCTTTTTTCATACCAGTCATGTAGGCCTTAAGGTGGCATATTTATGCAACTATGAGTAAGATAGACGCTATTACTAATTCTGTGGAGTTTTTGGTGTGTCAAAGAAAAGGCATACAGTACAATGAAAATATTCCTTGCTTTCAGCCTGTACCCCATACTTTGATTTTTTTTTCAATTTTTTGGTTTTATTAGTACATGTTTCCAGTACATAGTGATTCTTCATTGTGGGAGTTGGTGCACATGCATAAAACATCTTAATTCTTTTTACATCTGCTTTCCCTCCCCAACCCAGTCCAATGAAAATATTTCTTGCTTTTCAACCTATGCCCCGTACTTCTGATACTGAAGAGCAGAGAGGCAGTGAGGCCTGGTAGTTGGAAGTATGACTCTTGACTACATTTCCTGGCTCTAAACTCTGGCCTTGCCACTAGCTGTGTGACTTTGGGAAAGTTGTTTCACTTCTTTCTGCCTCCACTTATTTATGTGAAAACTTAAAGCAGTGATAGTACCTATTTCATGGTCCTTATGTCAAGATGCTAAGAAAATCAGTTCCTGGGTGCACTAAGGCCTTTTCAGTTATCATTAAAACTGTCATTAACACTGCCCTAGGCCAATCTTACCCTCAGAGAGAGAAATAAGTAGAAGTTGGTAATTAGTTTTGTAGGACTCCTATATAACTTCCGGAAGTTTGCAAAGCACATTCAAGCACTTGTGTACCAGGATAGTCACACTGAGTTGAGATAGATCAATAGAGAGACAGCTTTTGTTTTTGCCTTATTTGCTTAGCAAGGTTTTTATCCCTTTTTTTCTGGCAACGCTCTCTAGCCACTACCTTTCATCCCACCTACAGGGGTAGACACAACTCCATGCTAAGTCAATCATAGTGCTTCCCATGCAAAATAAACGTGTGAGTCAGGAGGGCCAATCTGAGATGTCCCTTGGAATGTTAGATGAGAACTGGATTTAAAAGTAAATAATACACAGCATTACCTCCAGGTAATAATGTGATAGTGAGGTCCAAAGGAGACCAAATTCATTGCCAAGTGCAGCTGTTATTGAAAAGTACGAAATCAAGCAGGGACAAAATGAGATGAGAGAGGAAGATTGGAGTGAGTTCTGCTGGCCTTAGTTTTAATAATGATACAGGGGAATGAACTCCAACCTACTAGATGTCTGGTACGAGTGAGTTCGTGTTCTCTAAAATCGAAGAATGAATTTTAGGAACAATGGAGATTAAGAGCAGAATATATTTATTAAGAGAAAGAAAGCTTCTGTCTGGGAGAGAGACAGAAGGGGTCCCGAGTGGGCTGCCAAAGAATTTGTCATTTTGAGAGAATTTATAGAGTAAAACCACAAGGTGGGACAGGTCCAAGATGGGGAAAACCTGGGAACTCACAAGGCAGACTGGGCCTCAGGTGGGACACAATTATGGTCAACCAATAAGATTAATTGTTCAGGTAAAATTGACCAGGTCAGGGACAAATGGGGAAGCGAGTCACCTAGCAAGCAGACATTCTTACAAAACAGTGACTCTTTCTGTAGGGGGTTGGGATGGTGACTCCTGGTTTCATCAAGGTGATCCATACCTATTTAGAATATCAATCCCTCATGTCTATACTTAGGGTGTGGTTGCATTTGTTTTGCCTTTTGTCTTGAGATCTGGCCCACAGTAGGAGATGTCTGTCTCCTCCAAGGTTACAAGGTATCTGGTCTTCTGTGTGAGCTTGCTCCGTTTCCTCACCCTGTCTGACTGCCTGTATTTCTAACTAACTCAGCTGCCTGTGACAGTAATAGCATTTGAGTCCTTGGCCCCCACTCTTTGATTTGGTCATAGAGCGCAGTATCCCTCTCAGTCATATGAGCCAGTAATCATATTTCTTATGTTTCACTTAAAATATTTTGAAGTGGATTTCTGTCTCTTAAAACTTAAGGAATCCTTACAAGGCAAATGCTGTAACTCACCCATTTATGGATAAAAGAATTGAGGCCCAGAGATGTTAAGTGACTTACTTATGACATTACCAGTGATTTTCAGAGCCAGAACTTCTTATCCTGAATAATATGGATAAGGGATAATCCCAAAGGCTACCTTCCAGCTCCCATCTCCAGAACCCTATGTATTTCCTCAGGCATTAAAACAAATCTAAGACAAGTTTTTAGGAACAGAATAATTTGCAAGAACCACCAGCTCTCAAAGGTGGTGTCTGCTCTAGGATACTACATGCCTTACAAGAGGTGAGAAGCCACAAAACTAGCCTTTCCGGTATTCCACGGTACAATACATGCAGAACATGTCAATCCCTTGGGTCTGTTAGAAAATTGATTATGGAGCGTTCCCCTTCCTTAAAGAGCAAACTTTTGTTTCTATTATTGTGCATAAAGATGGAATAACTTTTGAATGCAAATTTGAGTCATTATATTTTTCGGACATGTTTGGAAGCAGCCTGGGGCAGGGTGGCAGTGAATCAGTAAACATCCCCAGTGGTACTCTGGGAATTCATCAATGGTGCACACTATTAATGGACTTATGCCATATGTTCCGTAATAGCATGTTTGCTGACATGGGATTGGGCTGCCTGGTTGTATGACAAAGCTGCCAGATCGGTTTCTTGATGTACAGAAACAGGCTCTGTTAGCCAGAAGCAGAAATCGAGCAAGGTCGTTTTAGGAATAATTTCCATTTTGTGTGCTTTTTTTCCCCCTCATTGACTGTAGGAGAATGTGATTTGCCTCATTGCAATATGATTCCAGGTGCAAAACACAATAATGACCTTTATGCCAAAGAATGAAGTTCACAAAATTGATAAGATAGACTCAATTCAGTAATGCTGGAATCTATTAGCCGGAGGCAGGAACCCTGTTAACTTCTTCACTTGGGAGGTCAAAGGTCAAGGTGAAGGCCCAGTCTGCAGCCAGGATTGGACTCAAAGAGAAAGAGGAATATCAGGTTTTCCAGTAACACTGGAGCTTATGCCCCTTCTCAGGAAAGACACGGGTGTCTTGCAGGGTGGGGAGTTGAGTGAAGTCCTTTATCAAGGTGGACAACTGATAAAGCAGCAACTTACTGGTGAGCTCGAGAGACGGCCTCCCTGAGCAGGGCTCCTGTGATGAACTTCAATTCTGCTCCTCCTTCAGATCCTTCTCGATTGCCTCTGCTTCCACCTGACCCAGGATTATACTGCCTGGATTGAGGTGGTGCTTCTTTTTCCTCTCCTGGAATTTTGATTACTGGTGCTCAAGCAGGAAATCAGAACTTTGTTAGGAAATCTTCACAATAACTTAGGAAACCATTTTCACCCACATAGAGAAGGACTTCCTGCCAAAGCCACAGGGTGGTCTGATATCAGCCCTTTATTGGAAGTGGCCAAACAAATCATGGCCTCCCTTTGGCAGCAATGACGAGCATGTGAGCTGCCTTTTTAGGAAACATGCATTTACAAATGGTCCCTGAGTGCAGACCGTCACTGGAGACTGTGGGACCCTTCCAAATGCAGCTTGATGGGGGTCACTTATGACCTGCACTTGCAGCCCTTTACTTGGTCCAGCCTGACTGAAAACTCCATTTCACATCCCCTACAAAAGACCAGAAGCCAAACCTAATGCAAAAATGGGAAGCGAGAAGGAAAAGCAAAAGGTCACATGTTCTTTGAAGCCTGGAGCTTATAAATAAAGAAGGAAGTGATAGAGAGCCAGGATGTATTAGATCAGAAGGGAAGAATAGTGTGAATTTGAGCGTATTTGGCAGAGGAAGCAAATTAAAATGGTGAAATGCTTTGTTTGTTTACATCCCTGGAATTAAAAGTATCTCTGTCTGACCTTGGGTTCATGATATGGGAGGAGGGGCCCATTGGGGATGTTTATTGATGTTTGATTTCCAGAGCTTCTAGCCCAACCAAGGACAAAGGCTGTATATTCTGCAGATGCTCATAGAAGAATAATGCCTTCTTTAAATATTGCCAGTTCTGCTGTCATTTCAGGACCCCAGAGACTCTGCTTATTAGGATAGCAGGCAAGCGAAGAAATGAGATGGGCATAGAGGTGGCAGGGGTTAATTTCATATTTATCATGAGATCCTGCATGATTTCCCTGAAAGATATTTAATTTCCACTGGGCATAATAACTTGCAGCTGCCGAATTGTGTTGTGTACCAGTGGTGAGTTCTTGTCTTTGGAGATTTATGCAAGTCATTATTTAAAAATAGAGATCCGGGAGTTACAGCTGGCTAATTAATCTACCACTAAGGAAAGCTAAGAAAATGACCCACTTAACTGCTTTCAGGAACCATGGTTACTCTGAAGCAAACTTTCAAAAATGTCCTGTACAAATAATCAAACTAACACATCTCCGTGGCCCTGTGGTGCTCTCAGCGAAGATATGTGTCTTAATATGTTTTCTGTTTCTGTAACAGAACACCTGAGCTAGAGTCATTTCAAAGGAAAGAAGGTTATTTAGCTTGTGATTCTGGAGGCTGGGAAGTCCCAGGCCTGGTGAGGACTCTCATGCTGTGTCATAACCTGGCGGAAGGTGCAGGGACAGAAGAGAGAACCCTAGTTATGCCTGTACTTGACACGCACCACCCTTATTTGTTTTGTAGTACTGGGTATCAAGTCCATGAATACTCTGCCAGTGAGGTACATTCCCAGCCTCCCTTTTCATTTTATTTTGTAAATTTTGAGACTGAGTCTTGCTAAATTGTCCAAGTGAAATTTGAACTTGCAACCCTCCTACCTCAGCCTCCCAAAGTTCTTGGATTACAGACATGTGACACCACATTTAGCTTATAACACCCATTCTTGAACCAGCCAATCCAGTCCTGTGAAAGTGACAACTCACTCCTGGGAGGAAGGAATGTATCCCCATGGCTGTCACTAGTTCAGACCCTCATGCACACACAGTTGAATGTCCATAGTTTGGGCACCTAAATGTTTACCTTCTTTGTCCTTCTGCCTGAGGCTGCTGCTGGACTCCCCTGACTGTCCTTCCTGTCTTCCTGCTGGACTCACCTGCCTGCTCAGGAATCCCACTGCAGTCATTGTTTTTAACTGCATCACCTCCAGGGCCTCTGCCTATCTTCAGAGGGCTCCCCTAAGAGAGGCAAGCACGCACCCACCCAGCTTTCCTGTCAATGCACCTTCTCCTCCAGGCACAGCAATCTCTTCCCTCTCATCCTTTCCTGTTGCCCAGAAGGCCTATTCCATTCTTCTCTTAGCCTGAGTATGGTCTGTCCATCCTGAAAAGCTCCACCATGGCTATCCCAGGCCACCTTATGTTTCTTTTTCCTTGAATTTGAGGGGGGACAGTTGATATAATCAGGTCATGACACATTTTCATTGTTGGTCTACAAAGGCTGTGATCATGTTTTGCAATGAGTCAACTAATGTATTTATTGTATTTGTTCCTATTCTTTTTCTCCCTCTTGGCATAAGCAGGCATTCTATTATTATTTGTATGTGTGTGTCTGGTGCTGGTGATTGACAGTATGGCCATACTCTATTGTGTTTCTTTGTTGTATACAGCCTTGTCCAAAAAAAATTGTTGTTTGTTATGGTTTATATTTAGATGTCCCCTCAAAAGTCCTCATGCGCCCATAGGTGGAGCTTTTGGAAGATTTGGACTATGGAGGCTTATAGCTGACTTGCTGGTAGGAGGTGGGGTCTGGTGAGAAGACATGAGTCCCTGTGGGTGTGAGTTGGAAGGGTTTATGCCCCTCCCCAGCACCTCCCTTCGTTCCCACTTCCTGTCCACCACACCGTGAGCAGCTTCTCCTTTGCCACACCCTTCTACCATGCTGCCCTGCCTGAGAACCAGCCGACCATGGACTGAAACCTCTGTAAACTGGGCCAAAATAAACCTCCTCCTTTAAATTGTGGGTGTCAGATAGTGCGTCTCAGGAGGGAGGAAAGTAAGGCATTGTTACATGCATGTGTGTTTTAATTTGTATAAATGACGTGTTAAATTTCCGCTCTTTCTGACTTTATTCACTCAGTCCATGCATCTAAAGGCCATCCTTTTCTCTCCATCTGGGGCTGCCACACTCTCCATGGTAGTCAGCCATCACATTTACCTCTCCGTACTCCCCATCACGTAACACTCAGATTTCTCCCACTTTCCGGATCTCCCTGTCTTAGTTCATTTGCTGCTGCTATAACAGAACCCTGCAAACTAGGCAATTTATGAAGAAAAGAAATTTATTTGACTCCCAATCATGGAAGCTGGGAAGCTGGAGAGGATGGCGACACCCTCTGGCGAAGAAGGCCCTGGCACTTCTTCACACCACTGCAGAAGGACAAGCAAGGACAATCCAGGGCATGTGAGACACAACCCAGAGGAAGTCAGGTGGAATTCACTTTTCTAACAGCCTAGTCTGTTTCCTGGTAACTGAACTAGTCCCTGCATAAGAACCTCAGTCCCTCTGGAAGATCCCAATCACCTCTGAAAGATCCCATCTTTTAAATTCGCTCACAGTGATTACTAAATTGCAACATGAGTTTTGGCAG
>RJWT010015920.1:0-20161 GCA_004365215.1 Cuniculus paca | reverse complement strand
TTATGGTTAATTGGGTATCTGTATGCTTCACTTGCCTGTATGTCAAATTCTTTTCCCATGCTTGGGAAATTTTCTGCAATTACTTCTGCAAATAGTTTTGTTTTGTTTTTTTTTAATATCATTTGTGTTGTTTCTTGCTTTTTCATTGACAACAATTAATCCTATATTATTTTTCTTTGTGTCTTCTTTCTACTGTTGAATAGTTGTTTCCTTATATTTAATTTTCAAGAGATCTTTCCTTTCATGATTGCTAGCTGAGATCTTATCTTAAAGTCTGAAAGTCTGTCTTGAGTTTCATTTAAGTGGCTTTGCCAGCTTTCAATGGAATTTTTGATTTATGGATGTCTGTTTGAATCTGTTTCATGCATTCCATTTCTTTCCTCTATTGATCATTCACAGGTTCCCAGCCTCCATCCTCTTCCCATTATCATCTCTTTTTTAACTATCTCCATTCTAGATTTTCTGAGCAATTCCTTTATAAAGACTGACATTCTATTTTTTTTTAACTGAGAGATTATTTCTGGTCTGATTTCCTCTATAACCTCAAAAGAAATCATAAACAGAATAAAAAGAAAGCTCACAGATTGGGAAAAAAATTTTGGCCAAGTTTCCTCAGTCAAAGGCCATCTAATCTTGACCATAAAAAGAATTGAAAAAAATCAGTCCCTCCCCAAATTCAAGGCCCCAATTCAAAAATGAGCTTTTGAAATGAAGAAATACAAATGGCAAATAAATGTGTGAAAAAATGTTCTGCAGCATTTGTCATTCAAGAAATGCAAAGTAAAATAACACTGAGATTCCATCTCACCACAGAAAGAGTGCTTATTATCAAGAAATCAACCAACAACAAATGCTTGCTGGGCTGTGGGGGAAAAGGAACCCTCTCCACTGTTGGTGGAAATGTAGACTGCTGCAATCACTGTGGAAATCAGGGCAGAGATTTCTCAAAAAGCTAAGATTAAAGGTCCCATTTGACTCAGCTATTCCCCTTCTGAGTATTTTCCCAGAAAAATTTAAAAAATCATCCCACAGTGATATATGTGCACCCATGTTTATAGCAGTACAATTTATAATAGCTAAATCTTGGAAACAACCCAAATGTCTATCAACTGAGGAATGAATAAAGAGATTGCAGTACAGCTACAAAGAAAGATAATTTCAAGGCTTTTATAGGTAAACAGACACAACTTGAGACCATACTCATAAGTGAAATAACTTAAACTTGCATTTGTAATCATCATATTGTCTCCCTAGTGTAAGAAACTGAAAGAGTAAATAAGATCCAAAATGTACAATATATATTGTGAAAGGGGAAGAAACTGCTTTAAGAAAAGAACAACTGGGATGGGAGAAAGGAGAAAAGAAGGAAGGGAAAATTACATATATATATTATATATAATATATACATATTATAATAGTTATAATATTTATATTACATATATACTAGATAGCTGAGATAATTATACTATTAATTTCTATTAGTTCATTGAAAACAATAGTTTGTACTTATATTGTTTGACCAGTATTTCATGCTTATATGTTGTAACCTGAGCATCTACTTTGAAGATAACAATACACAATATATTAACCATTGCTAATCTCCTATTATCTTGTTGTGAAATTCTCTAAAAAGGTAGTATTAGTTTAGTAAATTTTCAGTACCACATGAATTATTGTTGCCTTTAGATGAAATTTCTATTTGATTTAAAATGAATCCATTAGTACACTCAAACACAATAATTGACTTACACTGTGCCAGGGACTTAGCTCAGTGGCGTAAGTACCTGCCTGGCAAGCATGAGGTTGTGAGTTTGATCCCCGGTACAAAAAAAAAATTGTACTATATACTTCAACCTTATTATGAATATTTATGTATGAAATAAATTAGTACATGATTTTCTTAATTAAAAAATAATTTTAAATATTCTTCCTACATGTAACCAAAGACAGACTTTGGTATCTTGGTCATAATGCTTTAAGTATATTTTTTCTTTAAAAGCTTTCTTAAACTAACACACAAAAACATATCCAGTTGTTGAAAATGTTCATAAAATATAAAAATTTTCAGTTGAAATGATCACAACACATACCTCATACATGAGAAGTGATAGCTGGTGCTATTACTATAATACTTAACTACAGACTAACAATAAACGAAAACTTAGCATTTAATAAATTCATCCTTTTGACTAAGACAAAAGTGAATTAATACATTTGAAAGAATAATGATAGAATAACCAAGGCATCATAAGCCTAAAATAAACAAACTTAATTAGTAGAATCCAGTTATCAATACACATGCAAATCTTCAATATTTTCCACTGTTTTTAAAATGTTTTGCATTGAATACTTATGTGAATCCACTATATAAAATGGTTTTGTTTCATTCTTTAGATGAAATGTAATCTCTTCTGCTCCGTGGAATAAACAATACCCACTCAAATGAGAACAAGGAAAGGGTATTTATCCAGAAAGGATATTTTTACAGTAAGAGAGTCAGTCCCCCTCAACTGCATCTGGCAGAGACTCAAAGGCAGGTAGATAAGTGAGAAAGTTTTACAGTGGAAAAAAATAGACAAAAAGTTTTGAGAATCCTGAAATGATGACTGGCATACATGAGAAACTCGAGAATATCAGGGTGGCTAATTAGAAGTGGGGCATCTCAAGTATTTGGTTGAAGGAGCACCTTTAGCTTTCTTTTATTAATTATAAACTGGAAGCAGGGTTAGAAGTTATAGAAGTGGGTATTTTCCCTTACTGAGATTTTCAGCCACTTGCTACAGAGACTATGGTCTGATTTCCTAGACTGGTTGCTGCAGTTGTAGGTTAGAGTTCTATTTTTAAACATGGTCTGCTGTTCCTATTTGTATATTCAGTCTCCCTGTTCCCAATCTGTGTCAGACAAATATTACCTCAGCAGAATTTGAATCCATAATGGTTTGGACAGTGTCAAAAAAACCAACACAATTCTTACTTCTAAGTAAGAATGATAAACCTGGTCATCCCTTGGATAATTTTTTACAATAATAAGAATTTCTTCATTCCTTTGATTGCTATAATTACTTATGGCTCTTTCAATATCTAATAAGTTGTTTTCAAAGCACATAATTTCAAATTCATGAAAATATATATGGATGACTTAAATAGCACTATTTCATTAAAAAGCATGTTGTAGAAAATATTTCAGAATACATATTATCTTGTTTATTTCCTGTTATCACAAAGAAGTCCTTAAGTGCTAAAGCAAAGAATGTATATTGATGTCATAGTTACTTTTTTATCCATTCAAATAAGACCTTGAGTAACACCAGAAATTTAGATGCAAATAGATAACTCTAGTCTATTGTCTATTCCAAAAAAAAGAAAACATTACCTTCTTAATACCAAAGTCACCACAACCATATAACAACATTTATAGACTCATTGCCATCAGAGTGTCTATGTACATTCACACAGACACTTTTGAAAGTTTTCAATACTTTAAAGGTAACAAAAAATGCCTCTCTGCTTTATATAGGCTCATTCATTCATTCATTCAAGGATCACTTAAAATGGTTTTTAAATCATTTGTATTTATTTGAAATCAATAAAGATTCATTGGTTTTTAATTTTAAATTCATATGGATGAATTTATGCAGTGTGTTATGGTGTGTGGGTGGCTCCCCTAAGCCTCATGTAGTCATGGAAGCAACTGAATCTAACATTTATGATTGATTCATTGTGTAGTGCTGGGATTGGTGGTGTGAGTCCTGCACCCGCCCAGGGGCAGAGCCAACATACAACATAAGGTCAGAGAGGAGACATGTTTTTCCCTTTTTTGCACAGTTCACTCTTGCCACTTGCAGCTGCCATGAATAGCTGCCCTTCAACCATACCACCCTGCCTTGGAATCAGCTGAGTATGGACTGAAACCCCCAAAACTGTAAGAAATAAACCTCTCCTTCCTTCACTTTGGGCATCAGGTATTTTGTCTCACCAATGAGAGAAAAGTAACCAAGACAGTGATTCTTGAAAGGTCCTTTTTTGGGCTGAGGTACAATTGGCTAAATTGAAGGGAAGAGGTAACCTGCACCTGTCTGCACATCTTGTCTGTTCCTATGGGAACGTATGCACTGTCTTCTGTGAATGAGGATTCAAAAGATACAATGTTTTGGATTATGGATTCTGAATTATGATCAGAAATTCCCCTGCTAACTATTGCTACTAGTGAAAGTAATTAAATAGAATATATTTTGAAAACAGAAATAACTACCAAGGAATAGAAGTTTATTCTTTGTCAGTAACATTTTCTTCTAAAGGGATGTTCTGTTTTCTAATTGGCAACTAATAATCATGTGATAAACTTGAGGATAATACTGTAACTAGATGTTCCTATGAGATGCAATGCTGATTGGAAGATAGGCATTTGTAATGTCATATAACATAATAAAAGAGTATATCCCATTATTATGTATGTTTCAGATTAGAACAAAATAAAGCAACATAAAGAAGAAAAATTAGCGGTCACGTGAGACTGGAAGGGCAAGGAGTCGGGGGGAATCAGAAAGATTGCATAAGAGGAACTGAATCATAGCTGAATAGGAAGAATCAGTTCCAATGTTCTGGGGCACAGTAGTGTAACTATGTCTATAATAATTTATCATGTAGTATTTCAAAACAACAGGAAAAGCCTGAAGTTTGCCAACACATACAAATTATGTGTTTGAAAAGATGTAAATACTAATTACCCTGATTTGATTGTTATATTTGTATAAATATATCAAATTATCATAATGAACATCCCATAAAAGTACAAATATTTTGTGTCAAATAAAAGCAAAAATAACAGAGAAACAAATCATCAGCATTCTTTTTTGGTGGTAGGGAACAGAAGAACATTTTCTATGGGGAAAACTGAGCTGTTCATAACAAAAACATTAAAATAAATCATGCATTTTGAAGTTTCTTTTGACAAATCAATCATAAGGAATTAATGAGAAATATGCCCAAAACTGTATTTGTGAGGAATCTTGTGGCAATGTTATGACTTCAAAAAAATCTCTAAATATAGAAAAGAGTCATACCATGGTACAGGAACAGTAAATAAACTATAGAGTAGTTAAATGGGAAAATATTACGCAGTTACAAATAGTTTGCTTCCAAAGTCAAATTACAAGTTTGGGTAACTTTTAAATTGCTACTGTTTCTCTTTATTGTAGTAGGCTTTTTTTTTTTTTTTTGGTAATCACATTATTTTGCAGTAGCTTCCCTTTAGAAGTGGGGTCTGTTTTTTGGGGTATAGGAATGGTCATCTGAAAAACTTTTAGGAACAAAGAATTTAATGTTAACATAATTTCTACAAGTATACATGCAGCATATTATCATTTACATAAACTTTTACCCATTTAAGATAGCACTGTCCATTGTTCATGGACAAATTAATAGGCAATAAAATTATTAAACCACTTAATAGAATAAACAATTACTTCAAAATTGAGGTTTCTTCAGGCAATAAAGGGGAGACAATAAGAATATATAGAGTTATAAAATGATCTTTATGCTTATAATTTTTAAAAATCAAAATTTAAATATTTTAATGAATAGGTAGAAATATCTATCATGTTAGTTTATATAAAAGAAAATGTACAAATAAAAATATAATGGAAGCTAAGAGCAAAATAGAAATGATTGTCTGAAACAGCAGCTGTTTCTTAGCTACCAATTTTAACCAAATAGAATGCATATTGGGAAAACATCTCATTCAAAATAATCAAAACTGGGCCGGGAATCTAGCTCAGTGGCCTAAGTCCCTGCCTGGCAAGTGCAATGTCGTGAGTTCAGTCCCCGGTGCCACAAAAAAAAATAAAAATAAAAACAATTAATTAATTAATTAATCAAAACTAAAACAACTGGGATATTTAACAAGGATGTTTTGATTGTAAATTTTTTTCTATTATGTATTTTTGTGTAATTTCAAATAGATCTCAGTAAAGATCCATTTAATATCCCACAGTAATTAGAAATTTCAACAAAAGGTGGCCAGGTGTGCTGCACACCTGTAATCCCAGCACTTGGGAGGCTGAGGCAGGAGGATCATTATGAGTTTGAGACCAACCTGGACCGCAGAGTGAGCTCAAGGCCAGCCTGAACTGCATAGTGAGACCCTGTCTCAAAAAAAAAAAAAAAAGACCAAAAAAAAATCAGCAAAATATTAGATGGTCACAATAGGCAAGATCATTATAATTAGAAGACATAAAAAGAATGACTTTGGAATCTCAGTACAAAAGAATACATTATTTATATAAAGGTGTTAGTGAAACATCAGCAGATCATGATTATGAAGAAATACAATTTCAATGACTTAGTGCTCCTATTTATAAGAATTTATTTGTATAACGCTAAATTATGCAAGTTAGGCACATGTTTATCTTGTCATTTCATATTGCTCAGGAAAATATTTGATCAATAGTTTGTCAATTAAACTTTAGATGTCGCAAGAAGGAAAATGAAATCAACTCTATTAACTCTTCAAGATCTCCATTAAGGAAGTGAGTACTAGTGGAGCATGGTGGTGCATTCCTGTAACCCCAACACTCTGGGAGGCTGGGACAGGAGAATCACCAGTTCAAGCTCACAAGTTCAAGCTTGGTGATTTAGAGAGACCCTGTATCAAAATAAAAAGGGTTGAGCATATAGCTCCGTGAGAAGGATTTGAGTCCAATCCTCACTACTGGAAAAAAAAAATGTATGTATTATATAGCTGGAAGTGGAAGCAGAATCCACCACTCCACCCCTGCCATTTAGGAGACTTCATTCAATCACAGACAAAGCATTCGGGCACTGGAAATTTCTGGTCATAAATGCTATAGGAGAAATTATCACTGGAATCCCTGAAGAAGTCAGCACTCATTCCCTTTCATTTTTTCAAAAGCATCATCATTCAGCATAGCAACGCTGGTCACATGAAGAAATAACTCCAACCTTCAAAATGAGAATAAATTCATGAAAGAAAACAGAATTAAAAAAAAAAAAGAGAGGACTTTAAATATCTAATTGGAATTCTCTGCCAGATTCAAGAGAATTGTAGTGATAAAAACAAGAACGTTCCAAAGAGAGGCAATATATGGCAAGAAGAGTTCTTAGACATTGAAAGCAAGATTGCACAAATCAGTAACTCAGTAAAAATTCAATACTAAATGAATATTTCTAGAAACTAAACTGTAAAGATCAACTTTACTAAAATTACAGGAAAGGGAAAAAATAAAACACATAGACAATAGGTAAAATATGTGCTAGACAAATCCAGGAAAGTCAATACTCATTAAACAGAACATAGAATGAAAAATTAATGATCAAATAAATGATACATAAAATATTTCCAAAGCAGAATAAATATTGACATCCTTACCCCCACAAACCCTCATATATGTGCATTCATGCATGAACAGAGGCACAACACACATTCCCACACATCCTTTTAAAATTTTTAAATTCTACAGTTAAAGTTGAAATGCCCAAGTATCCACATACACAAACATAGACACATGAAACAACAGAACCAAAACAAATGAAAACAGCAACCTTACAAATAAACAAAATTCCCAGGGGTTTACAAAGGAAAGAGAATCACAATTGCTTTATGGTTCTGATCTGTGGTACCAAGTCTCATCTTTCACAATGTTAGTAGTAAAGAAAAAAAAAAACAGCAAAATCTTTCAACTGTAATTCCCTTTGGAAGACAAAAGTAGCAAAAGCAGGTTGAAATTTAGAGACTATAAAGATTGTACCCTTTCACAAGAAGGGATTATGGGAGAAATTTGATTTTTGAATTTTTTAATGAATTAATATTGTGCTATACTTTAAGATTAATCACAACTCAAGGAAGGAGCAAACATTGTGATTTTTCTGCAGTGAAGAAACTCATTTTGGAGATAAAAATAACCAAAGTATGTTATATGTATGTATAAATATGTCAAAATGAAACAAATTTTCCATGCAGTTAATATGTACTGATAATTTTTCTAAAGAAAAACTTTATCTTCTGTTGGGGAAGTCAGGAAATAATGCAAACGTTGGAGGCTGCTCGAGGAGGGAGCATTCCTCTGTGATGTGGCACCATGGGCCACCTTTGCAGGGCTTCCACCCCAGTTTCAGGAATGAACATGGCGAGAGAAAATTGTTAAGGAGGAGTGTTAAGGGGTAAGCAGAATTCCACCAACTTCAAGGAGAGAGGAACCATTGCAGGCAAAAAGGAAAACATGAGACAAAAACAACACAATGCATGGGATGCAAGAAGTAGTGCAACAAGCTGAACAGTTCTCAGAACCTTTGAAAAAAGAATCACAGCCTAGAAAGACATGAGGCTGAAGAGGCTGTGTGGACCCAAGTCATACAGAGCTTTACAAGTTAATGCTAGGTAACTTGAAGAATATTCTGCAGAACATAACTTTCAAATCTCTCAAAGTAAAATATCCTTTCATTTAAACAGTAACTACTTAAAGATTTACTATTAAAACCATGGAAACATAGTCCCTGATGAGCTTATTTATTTTACTTTCAGTTGTTGACATCAATTTACATATCCAGGCATACATGCAATAAGGCTACTGCAATGAATCCCAGAAATAACACCCTCAATATATAAATTAGTTTAATTTAATTCTCAGTATCTAAAAGTCTTGATTCATAGAGACATTTCTTTGGGAATAGTCTTTTAATTTTTATTAAACAGAATTAGCAAGATAAGTTTTATTCTGAGGCCTAGGCAGAGAAAATGAAAGCTTAAATGCTAGAATAATAGTTTTACCAATATTAATAAGGTAACCTGGGATGGACCATTCAGATGGGCTCTTTGGACAGGCAAAGAATTTGACAGCCTTTCAATAGTAAACTTGAAACATTTGCTAAGCATTTATTAATGGGAGCGATGGTGGGAAGGTATTGATTTTTTCTTTAGGAAATAACAGGTTTGTATTTGAAATATTTCAGTGGAGAATAAGAAAAACCAAATGTAGCAAAAGTGGGATATTATTAAAGGACATGGAGCTCATAGAATTAACAAGAGGTTGTAAAACTGCTTAGAAAATACACAGGTACCAAAACAACCCTAAAGTTTCAACATCAGGGAAAAAAGACAGCTCCTCCTTTGGTCCAAATAGTGTGGGAAGGATGCAAGCAGTGCACTGCAGAATATGCTTCCCCCTCCCAGAAAACAACTGTTTCCCAAGTCACTACAAACATGAATGGATTCCTAGCTGGCTTAGATCATGGATCTGGGCCTGGCTCCCAGGTGATGGGAAGGAAAAATCTGAGCTCCAGAGTCTACAATGAGAAAGTGAAAATTGCCCACTACCTGAGTGAACGGGACAATCATGCTAGATTTTTAGAATGTAGAAGTCAGCCATATAATAGAGATCTTAAAAAATTCCTTTCAAATCCAGCAGGAATGGTGTTACAGTTTGTGTCTCAGAGTTACCCCAAAGCCTCAAGCAGTTATGGGGGCAGGCTTTTCAGAGGTGGCTGAGTCTAGAGTTTGTGACTGATTCACAGTCAAACACTGGGATTAAGGGTCTGAGTGCTATATCCATCCTACCATGGTTAGCCTGCATATAATATAAGGGACAGAAAGAAGTTTGTCCCCTTTCCTTTGGTTGTTGATTTTGCTGTCTTCTACCATGAGTAATGGTTGCCTGTCTGCTGTGTGTCACTCTGCCTTGAAACCAGCTGATTATGGACAGAAATGTCTATAAACTGTGCACTAACTAAACCTTTCCTTCCATTAACTTTGGGCATTCGGTATTTTGTCTCACCAATAAGAGAAACGTCTCTAAGAGAAATGGGATGTAGGATGCTCTGTGACTCTCATGGGTTCATGTTCTGTACTTTCCACAACTCCCTAGAGGATTTGCAAGACATCAGATAGAGGAAGAGGGTAAAAAACCTCTGAAGGTTGGCCATTGGGTGACCTATATTCTGGTCTGTGTAGAGAGAAATACCCAATGTTGGCACAGAACTCCCCTTAAAAAATTGGTACAGAAATGCCCAGGAGGCAGAGAGACACTCAGTGATCATGCTCACAATTTACAGTGTTATTACCAATCACACTCAATTTCAAAGGATGTCTTTCTCAGGTCTTCCATACCACTTAAGACTTGAATATTCTACAGGGTGTCAACTCAGTGGCTAAGTTTCAGGGTAGATTACAAAGTTTACTAGTAGAGAAATAAATAATCATAGTTGCAAACACTTTAATGATAGCATGTTACACATCAGTTCATTTACTTCTCTACCTGCCTGTGCAGTGTGTACTCAAATCAAGGATTTTATACATATGAGATCTGAGAAACACAGAGATCATAAACCATGTCTGGAGTGATACAGATCATAAAGGGCAGAACCAGGTTTGAAATTCAGGTATTCTACCTCCTGAGTCCAGGTCAGTTGCCCATATGTATTCCATGAATTTAGGACTAAAACTAATACAGCTATATTTGCATAAAAATAAGATTCATTCACCACTCTTGTCAATATTACTGACATATGAAGAAAAGTAGATAAGTGGATGGAAAACTCAGCTTAGAAAATACACAGATACCAAGAGAACCCTAAAGTTCCAAAATGAGGGAAAACCGGCAACTCTTTCAACCCAGAAAATGTGAGCAGGATGCAAACAGAGCTTTGTTGTACATATATTAATTCAAAATTTTATTTGATTCTACATTTTTATTTGACTTTTATTTAAAATATGTTTATTAATATATATTAATGTATACTAATTTATCTTTGAGCAGTATTTTCTACTATTGTTATTATTCTTATTTTTCTTTAATTGTTTCTTTTAATTTGTAAATCAAACATCCTTCTGAAAAATTACTGATTTAAAATATAGAGATTAGGAAACAATTCACTTGTTCTTAGTAAAGACTACTGAGTAATGAGTTGTTTTCGAATTTGTGGTGAATAGAGCAATAGAGTTGCACCTGAATGGTAATGAGGTTTGTTATATGTTTTGAAATAATTAAACATAGTTTAATATATAATACAGACTTTATATAATATATTATATATAATAAAATATTACATGACAACTCATACTTAATTCTGAATAGATTAGCAATTGTTTCCTATCTCACCCCAGTCTTTGTTCTCAATTGTATCCTAGTGGACAAAATCTCTTATGATTCAGGGAATGAGGAAGAGTCCTCATATTACTTATGTCCTATACTCCATGATTACCTGTGTATAGCACAACTGCATTTCTGGATCCCAATTATTTCATTTCAGTGAGGCTTACACTTATGTTTAAGTTTAATTTTACTCTTTATTTTGCAAGTTGTTATGTAACAACTGGAGTATAACTTGTCATGTAAGAGTCTACTATTCAGAAATTCACAATTAAAATATGGCTGCTTTTATATTCTAAATCTATCTTACTAACTTAGTTATGTTAACTATCCAACAGTTAACATCCAATAGTATCCATTGAGTAGAGAATTTTAAAAATCAAACCTAATCAAGAATCAATTGACCTCAGGGCCTTCCTGATTCCAGGGCAGAGACCTAGGTTTAGGATTTATAATAGAGCTATTTACAGCATATAATCAGAGACTTACTTCTACATTTCCAAAGGCATAGCTGAATTTGAGATGAATATGTTGTCACATTTGCCTTGAGTGCATATTTTGTATAAAACACAAGGACAGCGCTGAGACTTCAAATTATCAGAAGAGATAATACAGCTGTTTCGAGTTTCTGCTAATGGATGGCATTATGTGCAATAGAATTTAGTTCTAGACTTACTTGCATTTTAACACTTTCTGTGGTAGCAAAGAAGAAGTGCAGAAAACCTATAGATCTCAACAAATTCTCAACATTAAATTATGCCTATATCCATCCAAAAGAACCGATAAACGAGAAGAACCAAATCAGCTCCATGAAGTCGCAGTAGCACAGTGAAGGAGTGTCACCAGTTGTAATAATATTTAATCACCATAACTCAGTACCAGTGAAAATTAGTTTTGCTGTTTTTTTGTCTTGTTTTTAGAACATTAACTGCTTTGGGAAAGGAAGGATAAATTTACCTTTTGCGGATGATTTAGAACCCCCTTAGAAACCCAGGTTTGATCTGACCTTCACCAGATACAAATGTTAAAGGGTTACAATTTTTTTATTAAAACATATTTGATTTTTTCAAAAAGATAGAATATTACAATTACTTTTTCATATTTATATTTATTTTTATTGTTATATATTTGCAATGCCTCGTAATTACATTTGGTTTAGAGAATTGGTACCAAAATTAAACCAAAAAGATATAGGTCTAAATAGGCCAATAACAGGCAATGAAATTAATGGAGTAATAGAAACTTCATCAACCAAAAAAAAGCCCAGGACCAGTGAATCCACTGCTAAATTTTACCAAAACCTCAGAGAAAAGATAACACCAATAGTCCTCACACTTTTTCATGAAACTGAAAATTGCCACAGTCATTCCATGAAGCCAACATTATAATGATTTCAAACTAAAATTATAAGAGTATTGGTGGAATTTCTGAGGTACTTCTATTCAACAACAATTGAAAAATTCCTGTAGGTGGAGGGAAATCTCAAGGAATTTAAAAAGAAAAAGGAGTGACGCCTTCAAACTTACACTTCAGGATGTACTTACTATCTGTGCAAAGTGCAATTTTACTAAGATAAATAAACCACAAATCTCCAAATAGATTAGAGAAACATTGAAAGATATAGAGAACTCAAAGGAGAAGATTTGGAAAGAAAAATCTTCAAGGTTTTAGTCCATTGTTATCTTCAAGTCTCATCTGTGACCTTTCCTAAAAGCCAGACTACCTAATGTTTCCAATGCAATTGGCCACAGAGCCTAATAGTGAGGAACAGGGACATCTGTCTAAATTTTTATCAAATCTCTGATAGTGGACAAATTACTTAATCTCCTGATCCTCCATTTCCTCATCAGTAAAATGGGAGCATGTTACTACCTCACAGGTTTAATAAGAGAGAGGAGAAGGAAAGACAGAAAGCACTGTGTGACAGTATTAGAATAATTCCTAGCTTTGCAGTAGGAAATATCTTTTTCTCCAGAAAGGACCAATGTAATATGATAGTCTAGAAAGGTATATAAAATATAAGTGTAGGAACTAAATGTCATCTTTCAATGGAAACCATGCTGAAAGAAAGTGAAATGAAATGAGTAAAATAATACTTTGGAAAGGGCATGGGTTGGTTTTGTGATTGAACTTATTTTTTTCCCAATTAAAATTGTCACTGGACAGGGTCCAAAAAGGTTCCCAAAGTGGAGCTAGAAAAACTAAACTTGCCCTCCCCATGAAGTGAGGTTCACTGACCCCTGCCACAGTAAAAGAATTCTCTGGGCACATCTGCAAGAGGCACAAAGCGATTTATTAGACAGAAGCTTAAAAGTATGAATTCCAACATGACCAATTAGAGAAGGTGGTGCACTGGAGAAGCTTGGAAGAGACACTGGATAATACAGGTATTCTGAGATAGAAAGGCAATTGCACCAAAATGAATCTGAAAGATGAACCTTCCAGATCAAACCAAGTATCTGTACCTGAGTCATTGTTGAAAAAGGGAAGCAGAGCACCCCTGCCCACACTTCCTCCCGCATCATTCACCCAGAGAATTGTGCCATCTTGGGAGCAGTTCTGACTGCATGAGAGAAGGAGATAGTGCTGCAGAGGCCAGACTCCAGGGATAGGCTCCTTATATATGCTCCTCCCTCTTGGAAGAGAAAATATAGTGTGGGAGTAAGCAGAAGTTGAGGCCCCGAGGAAGATGCGAACTGTAACTGCAGTAAGGGAGAGACAGCACCACACACATACACACACACACACACACACACACACACACACAC
Source organism: Cuniculus paca (assembly GCA_004365215.1). NCBI lineage: Eukaryota > Metazoa > Chordata > Mammalia > Rodentia > Cuniculidae > Cuniculus > Cuniculus paca. The sequence continues at coordinate 6,291 of RJWT010015920.1, read as the reverse complement.
ACACTGCAACCTCATTATCCTTCCAAATACCAGGGAACACTGTGTCCTTTTGGCGCCCAACCCACTGCTCACTGCCTATCATCAGCAAGGGAAGCCCCTCACGCTAGCCAGAGAGAGGCTGAACACGACCAACTCTGGGCAGTGCCCAGCCTACTGACAAAGAGACACAAATCATATCTCTGGAAACATTAGGGAAGAGGACAGAATCAATGGAGTAAACCCAGATGAGCCTTTTATCATTGTTTTGCAAAACTCTGGAAAGATCTGAGACAGTGTGAAGTCTCACCCTTTGCACACTGCCTCATGAGGGCAAAGGAGGGCTTCTGCCAAGGCTTTGGTCTGTCTCATGATCTACAGGTTGAAAAACAGAGCCCTTGAGTTAGTGATATATAAAGGTCTGAGTGCAAAGGAACAGAAGGAGTCACATGGAGCAGGGTGCTCCTGGTAATATCTGGCCCCTGGAAAGAGAACACAGAGACTACTATGGGATTTGCCTTGAGCAAGGGGAGGCAGAGTAGTGGATTTGATGGAAAAGTTTGTGTTGAGCAAAATATATCACATCCTCTTCCCAAATTAACTGAACTGGTCTGACTTTGGGATAGAAACAAAGGTCTGCAGTTGGCCACAAGCACAGTATGGCTTCCAGCCAGGAGGTAGGAGAGAGACTGATAGCCCTCATCACTGCCAGGCAGGCAGTGAAGCAGCCTGCGGGAAGGAAACTGGTTTGGCTTTCTGCAAGTGGGCTACAACTACAGCAGCAAGGAAACTGTGGATACTCAGGCTATGCAGTATAGCAGCATTTTTTGTTTGTTTCCCTGTTTGTTTGTCTGTTCTGTGTTCTCTTTGAGGTGTTTCCTTTTGTTTTGTTTTGTTTTAGTTCTTGAATATTTAGTAATATTATTTCTGATTTTACCTTTTTAGTTTTTAAGTTTTTTCTTTAGTCTTCTCTCTCTTAGCCTTTTTTTCTAACATTCTTTCCTCTTTATTCTTTATTCTTTGTTCTCCTTCATTTTGACTACCTACTTGTCATCTCTCATTTCTTCTCCACCTTTCATGCTTATATGTGTACGAAAGAGAATCAGAATGGACCGGTGCTCTAACTTGAATGGATACCTCCAGGGCCATGCTGTGGTAACCCTTAACAGAACTGTGCTTAGAAGAACCAAACAAAACTAACTAAAAATACACTAACAGGTTCCCACAACCTTACCACTTCACCTAGTCTCTAATTATACTATTCTACCCCTCTACCCCTCCTCCTTTCCTCCACAAATATTCTCTTGAATTCCCCCAACACTAACCCCTAACTTTAGTTATAAAAATATCACCAATGGTCTGACCTCCTATCTATTTTTCATTCACTAACATTTCTTTTGTCTAACTCATTTCTTACTGTCTTATCCCCTGCATTTTCCCTTCTTTTTTCCCTTCTCCCTTAACATTCCAGACTCACCACTAATAATAGTTTAATATTGTCAGTGAGGGGTATCAGTAAGAGGACAAAATTATTAAAACAAATTTTAATGTTCATAATTTATGTATGGCTGGACCTGCGGATGCTGTTTTTATAAGAATTCTCTCCCTACAACACATGACTGTATCTGACTCAGTTAAACTAAATAGAGTGAAGTGATACACAATATATCTTGAAAACAAAACCAAGACTACATCAATGGTGAACAGAGCCTAACTAAAGAGCTCTTTATAGCAACCACAAAATCTCTTCATTCTATCTGATCTCAACTCTCAGCAAAAAAAAAAAAAAGGAAGATAAAAAACAATGCAACAGAAAGCCTCTAAAGACCCCTAAGTCTCCCAATGCAGATCTAAGTGCATCAATGGAGATGACAACAAATACAAAACAACTGAGCTAAATGTAATGATTAAAGAAAAGGCAAATGAAACCCAGAAGAAACTCAGAGGTTAATCCAAACATTATGTATGGTAAACATGTACTAACAAAAATTTTTTAAAAATGAAAAATAAAAGAAATTTAAGAGTATATTCTCAAAAAATAGAGTGCTAACAAACAGAATAACTTCAAAGAAATGGATACACTTCTCAATACATGTTATTTATCAAGTCTGAAAAATAAGACAAAACAAAACCTGAAAATCTGAACAGACTAATAATGATAAGGAAATCAAATGAAAAATAAAAGAAAACTCCCTATCAAAGAAAAGTCTAGGAGTGGGTGGTTTCACTCCTAAATTCTACAATACTTTTAGACAACTAATACTAATTCTTCTCAAATTATTTCAAATAATTAAAATAGGAGGGAATGCATAAAGTTTATTCTATAAAGCCAGTATTACATTGACATCAAAATTAGACAAAAACAGCAAAAAGAGAAGTCTAGAACAATAGCTCAGATGAACATAGTTGCAAAAATACTCGAAAAAATAATAGAAAATAAAATCCAACAGCATATCAAAAGGATGTTCTACCATGATAAAGTGGGACTCATCACAGGAATGCAGGGTATATACATATATATATATATATATATATATATATATAAGCCCATTTTCATCACTTGTATTCAATGCAGTAGAAGAGCATAGTCAACATAGCCTAAGCAGTCAGGTACAAAAAAGAAATAAAGCCATCCACATTGGAAAGAAAGAAGTTAAGTTGTCATTGTTTCTGGATCTGTGATCTTTTATACAGAAAACCCTAATAACTACACCAAAAACTGTTATATCTAATAAACAATTCAGCAAAATAGCAGGATACAAAAGCAGCATACAAAAATCAGTAGCGTTTCTATACACTAATAGAGCACTATTTGAAAAAGAAGTTAAAATAATTCCACGTAGAATGCAATTCAATATCTAGGAATAAATTTAACAAAAATGGTAAAAGATCTCTATACTCAGAACTGTAAAACACTGATGAAAGAAATTGAAAACAGTATGCATAAATAAAAAGATATCTGCCAGGGATATAGCTTAGCAGTACAGTGCCTGTCTGGCAAGCACAAGGTCCTGAGTTCAATTCCCAGTACCAAGAAAAGAAAAAAATGATATCTGTGTTCACTCATTAGAAGAATAAATATTAAAATGTTCAGGCCACCTAAATAGTATATGGATTCAATGCAACCTGTCGACCATGAAATTTTTCATTGAAATAAAAAAAATCCAAAACAGTATGTGGAACTAGAAAACATCCAGATAACTGAAGAAATTGTTAAGTAATAAGAACGTTGCTGGAAAACTCACATGGCATTATTTGAAATGTACCATAAAGCCACAATAGCCACAATGTGAGGGTGCTGGCATTCAAATATGCACACTGACACACACTGGTACAGAACAGAAAGCCCAGAAATAAATCCTTAAGTTTATTTGATTTTCAACAAAGGTACCAAGAAAACGGTGCATAAAGGACAGTCTTTTCATAAAGGTTGCTTGGAAAACTGGACATCTACATATAGAAGAATGAAAGTAATTTCTAATTCTTTCACTATATGCAGAAATCAATTCAAATTGTATTCAAGACTTTAAATATCAGATCAGACATTATGAAATTAGCAAAATAAGACACAGGAGAAATTTCCATGACATTAACCAAGGGAAAGATTTTTTTCCCCTCTCCAGGAATTTGTATCTTCTTCTTTAAAACAAACATTTGAATGAGCCGTAAAAAAAAGTTCTTTTTCAGGAAGGTATAAAAGATTGAAGAAAGCAGAGACAGCCCAACATTGAAACAGTTAAAGTCATTTTTGGGAAAAAGAATGGGGAGGACGGTAGGTAAAGGTCCAGGTTGAGAACACATTCGCATTTAAAAAATTGCTGATTTGAACAGATTGAATCCTTTTTCCCAATCCTGATATAAGTATCATGACCACATTATATAAAGCTATGGCCTCTGTTCTTCTTGTTACATTCATTGTCCTACAAAAAAAAAAAAGAGACAGAGAGAGAGAGAGAGAAAATTACCAGTATCTGATTCTTGGACAAATTATGAGTAGTATTTAATATGCCTGTCATGATATTAACACTGGTGGGGCAAAATGTATGAAGAAAAGAAAGTGCTTAATGCGAGACCTCCAGCAGGCACAGTACTAAAAAAGGGTAAATTGTCAGTGGAAGTGACCACATGTATACCCCTTATTCAAGTGAGCCAAGAGGGGAGTTGGCAGAAATAACCGACTCTCCAGATTTAAAGGTAAAAATTCCAGATTTTGCGATACTTCCATATGTTAGCAATAATAAACTTAGAGACAGAAAATAAGGATTATGTTTTTTTTGATGTTGCAATAAATAAAATAATTAAGCTTTAGCTAGATTACTCCCCTTTACTTTAAAGAGCATATACAAGAAATCTGTCAGGAGTCAAAAAACTTTAAGTGAGTTTAGCAAATTTTATAAGGCATCATCATTAAAATAACTCTGTTTTCTTAATAATGTATCCAAAATTTAGCATCATGCAGAATAATTTAGCATGCAGACTAAGAAAATGAAAGGCTATATTTTAAATGAAAATAAACTCTTCTTCTTTTGGTTGTGATATATGATTGTGATGATCCTTTTCTGAGAATAGGAGATTAAAAAAATGGTCTAAGAAATGGAACCCGTATGAGAACTACCACACAGAAGTCTGTTGGAGAAACATGGACATCCGATTAAAAAAAAAAAAGAGAGAGACCGAAAATGATTGTTCTTGGCATGTATGGAGAAACATATACTTGGCTTTTCAGTAAGCTCATAGTTTTTTTTTTTAACCTGGAAAATATACAGGTACATTAAATCAGATTCTAAAGTCATTCTGCTAGCAGTGTTGAGCAAATCAAATGAAATTAGAGGTCCAGCTTCTTCCTAACTCTCATGCTCTCCATTGCCTTTCTTGGGGGTCAAGCAGATGGGGTATCACAGTAATAAATAGATAGTTCTCACCAAACTCAGTCTTCCAAACTTGAAAAATTACCCACATTTTAAGCAAAGAAATTATTCTCTCCGTATCCTCTTTAAAGAAAAACTGTTCAGAGATGATGCTTAATGTAAAGCAGCTGTCGCCTCTCACAAAGAAGGCTTGACAGTATTACTAGATGAGTCATGAGTCATACATGAATATGGAATTAGCAAGATGATCACTTGTTCAATTGTCAAGGCCTGTCTCTGTAGAATGAAAGTCTGTTGTGTATAAAGAAAAGACCTTAGACGAGTTAAATTACCCAGAGTTTAATTGAGCAAGGAACGATTCATGAACCATGCAGCCTTTAGAACTAGTTCAAAGAACCGTGGCATGTGGTATGGGGAGGTAAAGTTTATGGACAGAAAATGGAAGTGAAGCACGGAGACAGATAATTGGTTACAGCTCAATGTTCTGCCATATTTGAATCAGTTGGCTACCAGTGACTGGGGAAAGTTCACACATTGTAATTGCCCAAAACGCAGCTATGTATTACAAGTCTACAAAGTTAAAATGTCAGTTAGCTTATGTACTACTTTAATTGCAGTTTTTTAGTATAAGGAAGGATCCAAGTGTGAAGGTATCCTTATGCCAAATTTAGTTCAATTTAGGAATTTTCCCCTGTTGATCAGTCTCTCAGTTTTGAGAAATTGATCAAAATCCTGGCATTAATGCTACCCTCTATCTCCATTGTATGATGTCCGTATAGAATTCCCAAGGCACGGGTCCACAACACTTGAGTATTTCTTTATGTTCTTAATGATCTAGTAGAAGCTTGATGGATGGCTGCACACCAAGAAGATAGAGTGCCATAGGGGGTTATTGTGATGACTATCACAAGAATAATATTAAAAAGCTGAAGTGTAATCTGTGCTAGGAGCCCCTCAGGACCAAAACACTCAGAATCAGACAAATTCAAGTTCAGGCCATATGGACAGTTCAACAGCATTTGACACCAAGTTAGGGTATGGTGGTGATTAAGGACCATAGTTCACTATAGAATGTCTGTTTTAAAGAGATTTTCAAATTTTGTCATTAGTCTGTGAATACAAGTCATAATCACCTGGAGACCTACTTGAAGGACACAAAAATTAGGAAATCTTGGACAGGTCAAGATTTAGGCTGCCTTTTGACATCACAAACTCGAAGTACCCCACCCAGAATACTGTAACTCTCCTCCCAAAATAAGCACACAACCTGTGAAAGGTTACAATGACCATCTACCCCTATGCAAAAGAGCCCTTTGTCCATTTTTGCCATCTATCCATCTTCTCCTTTCTCACTTCCTAGAAATTCCCCTGACACAAAGTGTTCAAAGGGGAAGATTTAAGCTTTATTTCCTATTGTGACTGCCTTGCTAACTAAATTTGCTATGAA
>RJWT010015919.1:0-20154 GCA_004365215.1 Cuniculus paca | reverse complement strand
CATACTTAACAGCTTGAGTCAGTATCTCTGGTAAGCAGGGTAATGACTTCCCAGGATGTCCATATCCTAATCATTGGACTCTGAATATATTATTTTACGTGGTAAAGGACAGTTAAGATTGCAGATGGAGTTAAGGGTTGTTAATTGACTTTAAGATATAAAGTGTGTCCTGGATGATTACCGAGATGGATCCAGTGTAATCACAAAGGTCTCTAAAAGTAGAAGAGGAAGATAAAAGAGACCAGAGTGAGGAAATGTGGGAGCTTGCCTTGCTTTTGCTAGCTCTGAAGGGGACAGAGCTGAGGAATGTGGGCAGCCTCTGGGGTGAATCCCAGTTAAAGCCTACAGAAAAAAAATGCAGCCCTGCCAACTCCTCGATTTTATACCCGTAAGATATTAGATTTCTGACAAAATAAATACATGCTATTTTGTGGTAATTTTTATAGCAGTACTAGAAAGCTAGTAGAAAAATGAGTAATGGCTATGAATAGACAATTATAGAAGAAAAATCCTGGTGTTACTAAACCTGTTAAAAACCTCTTGTTTTTGTAGCCTTGGGGATAGGTGAGCTGACCCAGAGAGGTAAAAAAGAACAGAGCTAAGAAAAAATGGTCAAAACTAATACATAGAGAATATTAGGAGAATATAATAATGTAGAGTTCTGTACTTTTAGGATCTGATTCTGAGGGGATATGATTGTAGCAGAAGCTAACAGGGAACTCACGTCCCACTGCCCTACATTCCACAGAAGACAAGAGTGAGATTTGTGTAAATTACCTACTTTATTAGGATTTTCTCTGCTTTTTCCTCTTCTCCCCTTCCTCTACCTGGTTTGGCTTGATGCCATGAGGTACAGCATATCAGTGCTACCAGACTTTTAGTGACTGGATTTTGTTGGCAGGGGTCCACGATTACCCAGAAATTTGGCTAATACCCTTCGGAGATCCCTCGTGATGGGAGCCTGGGGTGTAGGAATTGGGAGATGCTTCTCCATGTGGGCCCGTGGACAGCGCTTGCAGTGCTGAAGGTTCTGGATGCCACCAGTCACCAGCCCTGCCCTTCGCTGTTCCTGAGGACCAGCAGCCTTGAGAAGCTGCTGAGGAGGGGCAGTGTGTTGAGAGGGCTGACCCTTGTGCTGAGACCTGTGGGAAAGTCTGCTTACAGAGGCCTCTGCTAGTCTCCAGGCCTGATCAGTGTGGCTCTTTCCTGCGACTCCGGGTGAGCCCAGTCTTGCATTTCCTTGTGCACCTTCTGATGCTTTGGGTTTTCTGGGACTCTCTCTTTTTTTGGCCAAAGATAGGACCAAAGGCTTGTTCTGTCTTTTGCCTGAGGCCGGAACCTCAGTGTATGAGGCCTTTCCCAAGTCTAGACAGTTCTCACCAGACTTTTTGTGAAAACCTGGCACACGGGATGTGATTCGGGTTACCACTTTCCCTTTTATTCTCTCCTCTTTGTGAGACCTTTGCTCTGCCTGGCGAGAAGTTTGTGGCTGAGGCTCATGAGAGGAGGGGGAGCGATGACAGTGGGAGGCTTGGACAGGCTGCGGTGCTGTGTGCTGAACATGTGGGGGATGACGATATGAAGAGTGGAGGTGCAGGTTGGGAGGACGAGTCTTCCGCAGGGCCCAGGAAGAGAGTCCCCAGGGGTCTAGATTAGCGGAACTCAGGGCAACAGAGCTGCAACCTGGTTGACTTGGGCCAGGGGATCTGAAAGCAGGGTTCCGCTTCAGTTTCTTCAGTCTGTGCTCCAACTCCCTACTCCATTGCCAGGTGGGGACCCTAGGGCGGGTGAGCACCTCTGGGATGGCCTGCCCCTGGGAAGATGGGACCTCTGCCTTAACGCCTGCAAACATTTCTCCTTTCTGTAGGGCACACTGGGTAGGCTCAATCTTGAGTGTTTCAGCTAGGATGGGAGGCCAGGATATTGGATGTAGCAGATCCCCTACTGGAAGGCTGGGGATCCAGGGAACCTCTTTTTGTTGCACATTTTTGTACACAAATTTAAGGTCAGTGTGTGGCTCTGGTAGAGGAGCAGAGCGTGAGCTGGGAACTGGGAGTTCAGTGGCCCAATATTTCTCTCTTGGCTCTACTGCTCCCCCAACAGGCTTACATTTGCTTTGGTCTGCAAAAGCCTCATTTATGTGACACTTCGAAACAGAGTTTGCAAGTGAGCTGGAACCCTCAACTGGGGACACAGGGTCATAATAGTTTTCTTTGTGTTCCATGTCTCCTGTAACAGGCTCAGAGTCAGATACAACCAGGGGACTTGCTCCATGCTGGTCTTGGAGTAAACTGGGAGCTGGGAGCTGGGAGGCCCATGAGTTCTTTTTGCTTTGTATATTTCCACATGTAGCTTCATCAGACAGAACCCTGACTTTGAGAGGTTCAAGTACAAGAGCAGAGGAAGTACAAGAGCTGAGGGCCAGAGATGGGGGCTCAGAAGCCCAGGAATTCCTTGAAAGCTTAATGTCTTTCCTTATAGTTTCTAATCTAGGGAGGCCATCCACAGTATTGATTCTATGTAGTTCTACAAAGGGGACTAGAGGTGTTCTCTGAGTTGACTCTGAGGAGTCAGACACCCAGAAGTGCATTTTCTGCCCCTTGGTGTCCCACAAAGCTTTGGACTCTGACAGGAGTTCCTGGGGGCCCATTTCTAGAGACTGCAGCAGAGAGGCTGCGGGAAGGCTAGGAAGACTGGAAGATGAAACTAAGTCAGGAGAGATCCAAAGATCTTCTCTACTGTGCATGCCCTTCCATGGAGTCTCAGATTCTGATGGGACACACACAGGGCTGGTTTCATAGAGTTCTGGGTTGAGGTCCAAGGATAGGAGCTCAATGGTATGGGAATTTCCTGAGTTTCCTCTGCGTCCCCACTGGGGCTCGTACCCAAGTGAATCTTTTAAGGGATCCCTTTCCTGGAATTCTGAGAGGGAGTCTGGGGGAGAGTAGGGGGCTGACATTGGAGATTTAACCTGAGGGTTATTTCTGTATCCCATGTTTCCCTGGAAGTTCTGAAGAACACAACGCTGTCCTTTAGGGCTGACTTTTGGGAGTCCTGACAGAGAAGCTGGAGGTTGGCAGGAGGCTGGAACTGAGGATGCAGAAACTTGGAGCCTTTCTTTACATACAGTGGCTCCCCACTGAGCTTCATATCCAGGTAGAATGCTTGGGAGACTAGATCCTCGAGCTTCTGTCATGAGTACTGTGGCTTGGCGAGGGGCCAGGATCAGGGGCTCAGAGATCTGAGGATCCTCCTTTTGCTCTCTGGTTTCCCAGAGGGCCTTAGACCCACATAGGGCTCCTATAGGGATGACTCTCCGGAGTTCTGGTAGAGAAGCTGGGGTTGGACTGGGAGCTGACATTGCTGGCTCAGAGGCTTTTGGGTGCTTATTTTGTTTCCTTGTCCTCCGTGAGGACTCAAACCTAGTCAGGACTCCTAGAGGGCTAGAGGGATACAGTGGGGAGATAGAGGGTGACTCTGGATTATGTTGATGGAGTCTGGGGTGCCTTACTTTCCCGTTGCCAGCTTCTGATGAGGATAAGCACTTGGAGGTTCTGATTCCTTGGAATTCAGCCTGTGGGTGCAGGGTTTGATCATCAGACACCCGAAGACACTCTCTCTCCTGTGTAAGCCACTGTTCGTGTGCCTCACCACCAGAGAGGTCTCCACTGTAGTCCATAGGCAAGGGCTGACAATGGAGGAATAGAGTTGGGACAGGAGAGGAAGATGGAGGTGGGACTAGCTGGGCATTAGGGGTCATCCCTTCCAGGTCTTCCTTACTATGGGCTTCATGGATAGGAAGCTGGGTCGGGGAGCAGTAATGGAGAAACAACAGGTTATAACTAGGCATCAAAGGAAGTTTGTTGAAGACAGAAGAGACAGACAACTTCAAGGGAGAGGAGCTGTCTGAGCCCAGAAAGATAGTCTCTAGGGACTCACTGTGCTGAGAGGGGAGACCGTAGAAAAGCTGGCCTTTTCTCTGCTGCAGGCAGCTACCTGATGCATTCTTGTTTCTTACAGGTAAGTTGGTAGGGACCTGGCAGGTGGGGAAGGATCTGAAGGAGCTTGAGGGCTGTGGGAATATTTGCTCTGGTGCCCCTGTGGCCTTGGGGAGGCTTTGAGAACCACAGGATGCCTGGGATGGGGCTGCACTGCCTTGATCTCCAATGGGAGCATCTTTGGGAGGGCAGCGAGGTTTCACTGGATCCAGAGATGATGGCTGGTCTTCCTCATCTTGCCCCTCTTTTCCCTCTTCTTTCTCCTCGGACTTTTGCTTCTGCAGACGATCAAAGAAAGCAAAATCATACAGAAGTGGTAGGCCCTGGGGAATAGAGAGAGATCCTCTCAAGCACTCAGAGATGCAAGAGCTGCCATAAAGTCCTCACTGTCTGCTCTGTCTCCGAGTGCACAATGTCTTCCCTAGCCTCACGTCTCTCCCTGGTCAGCAGTCACCCAGCTCCTCACCCACTATAAACGGTCATAACATAGTCCTCATTTGGAGATCGGCATTTCCTTACCTAAACCTACATCTACACCAGGTTTTAAATTTTTGTCTAAGGACACTTAGCCAGCCTGAAATCTAGGGTTCCATCTGGGGCCACATTCATACCAATAATCCCTTACCCAACCTCACATATAGTGTCAACAGTCATTCATTCATTTGTACATCCTTGGTCAGTCACCCACCTTGACTTGTGTCATGTCCCCAGAGCACCAGGACTCATGCTGTTGCCATCTTTGAATCTGCCAGATCACGAACAAGAAAAGTATCACCAGATACCCTGGACTATAGAGGCAGCAGTGGCCACAGTGGCTGCAGGCCAGAGCTTGTGTCAGTGGGCCCCAGGGGAATCCCATCTCTTCTGTAGCTCCAAACAGTTCTTCAAGCAGCCAGTGCATTTTCTTCAACCTAGTGGCAGTTTATCCTGAAGTCACCATTGCATCATAGAATAAAGAACTCCCATCCCCCACACAGGCCCCGGCCTAACAGTCTTCTCTCTGTATGCCTCTCTCGTATTTCATACAATGGAATCTGGTCCTCCTCTTTTGACTTTTTGTTGTTTTTGTAGTAGTTCAACCAGTACCAGCTGGTTGAACCAGGGCCTTGTACATGCTAGGCAGTACTCTATTCCTGAGCTATATCCTCAACCTTTTAAAAAAAGTTTGAGAGTGTAGACTGGTACAACCACTGTGGAAATCAATGTGGAGATTCCTCAAAAAACTAGGATTAAAGGTCCCATTCCACCCAGCTATTCCCCTTTTGGGTATTTTCCCTGAAGAAGTAAAAGCATACCACAGCAATATATGTGCAGCCATGTTTATAGCAGCACAATTTGTAATAGCTAAATCTTAGAAACAGCCCAGGTGCCCATTAACCAAGGAATGGATAAAAAAGATGTGGATTTTTCAATATAATGGAGTACTACTCAGCTCTAAAGAAGGATAAACTTGACACTTTTATAGATAAATGAATGCAACTCAAGACCATAATTATAAGTGAAATAAATCAGACCCATATGTGTAAAAATCATATTGACTCACTGGTGTGAGAAACTGTACAAGTAAATAGGATCTGAAATATACAATAGATATTGTGAATTGGGAGGAAACTGTTCAAGAGAAAAGACAAACTGTGATAGGGGAAAGGGGAAAAGAAAAAAGGGAAAAAGAAAAAAATATATGTATATGCACGGTAGTTAAGATAGTTATACAGCTAGCTTCCCTTTGATCCTTGAAAAGAATGTTTTGTGCTGATATTGTTTAGACAAAATATCATGCCTGTATCCTGTACTTTTAATAACTACTAGGAAGACAACAATATGCAATGTATCAACTATTGTAACTGTCCTACTAACCTGTTTTGAGACTGGGTTTCATTGTTTATTTTTTTATTTTGAAGAGAGTATAACCAAATGAAATAAGACAGAATAGAGTCAATCACAACAAAACAATGAACATGGTACATGACTTCAAAACAGGGTAAAAGAGAATCAATAATGACTACCATAATGCCTCTTGTTATCTTCAAAATAACTGCCCATATCATCAGGCATAAATAAAATCAAACAAAATAGATCAGAATAAAACCAGTAAAAAAAACAAAAAACAAAAAACAATGAAGGCAATACAGAACCTCAAGATAATAGTAAAACAACAGTGGCTACCATAATGCTTCTTATCATCTTCAGAGTAGTTGCCTACACCTTCAGACATAATACAAACAAAACAAAATAGAGTAAAATCAATCAAAACAAAACAATGAAAGCAATACAGTGCTTCAAAACAAGATAATAGGAAATCCATGATGGCTACCATTATATATTTTGTTATCGTTGAAATAGCTGTCCATGCCATCAAATATAATAAAATCAAGCAAAACAAAACAGAATAAAACCAAACTAAATGGAACAATGAAGACAATATGGGTTTCAAATCATGATAATAGATTAACAATGGCCACTGCCTTCCCTTTTTAGACAATTAATCCCTTTTCACTTTCACCATATGTATTTGTGCATTTTGGATCCCACTAACTCCTTTAGTTTGTTATACTAGGGAGACAACACAAAGCTCAACCACATGACTCTGAACCATTTCATCCGTAAGCATGATCTCAAGTTGTATCCATTTACGGGAAGAGCCTTGAGGTTATCTTCCTTTATAGCTGAGTAGGTTTCCATTGTATAAAAATACCATGTCTTTCTTATCTGTTCTGCGGTTGATGGGTAAGCTACCCCTACTTTTTTTCCTGGCTCTCTGACACATAAGGCATTGTTCACTCTCCTTTGACTTTCAGTCTATGAATTTTCTTTCTAGTTAAATGTGTTTCTTGTACAAAGCATATTGATAGATCCTGTCTCCTGATCCACTCTGCCTGTGTTTCTTTCTGTTGGTGAATTGACACCATCTACATTAATAGTTATTGGCAACATGTACTGCCTCATCTCTGCCATGCTATTTTCCTGCCATTGGCTCCCTACTTTTCCCCTCCATTCAATTGTCTGCCATGCTTCATGATCCCTCTGTGCTGTTGTTCCTGGAACTGTGATCATTTTTTTTTTTTGTCTTTTTGAGACAGGGTCTCGCTATGCAGTTGAGGCTGGCTATGTGCTCACTTTGTAGCCCAGGCTGGTCTTGAACTTGCAACGATCCTCCAGCCTCGGTCTTCCAAGTGCTGGGATTACAGTTGTGCAACACCACACCCAGCTACTGTGGTCATTTTTATTTCTCTCTAGAATGTCCTTCAATATTCTTTGTAGGGTTGGTTTGGTGGTCATGATTTCCTTGAGTTGTTCTTTGTCATGGAAGTATCTTGTTTTTCCATTAATTTTGAAAGAAAGTTTTGTGGGAGCTGAGCATGGTGGCACATGCCTGTAATCCCAGCACTCAGGAGGCTGAGGCAGGAGGATCGTTGTGAGTTTGAGACCAGCCTAGACTACAAAGCAAGTTCAAGGCCAGCCTGAAGTGCATAGTGAGACCTTGTCTCAAAAAGACAAATAAATAAATAAATAAATAATTAAAAAGAAAGTTTTGCAGGGTACATCAGTCTGGGTTGGAAGTTGTTTTCTTTCAGGATTTGCACTACTTCAGCCTCTTCTTGACTTGATGGTTTGTGCTGAGAAGTCTGTCATGATTCTGATGGGTTTTCCTTTATAGGTGATCTGTTTCTTTTCTCTAACAGCTTGTAATATTCTGTTTTGTGCTGAATTTCTGGAATCTTGATTATTATATGTCTGGGTATAGATTTGCTTTGGTTATGGCTAGCTGGAGTTCGATATGCCTCACTTACTTAAATATCACTTCCTTTTACCATGCTTTGGAAGTTCTCTGATATTATCTCTGTAAATAGACTCCTGATGTCATTTTTCTTGACTCCTGCTTTTCACTTACATCTTTTATTCTTAAGTTGTGTTTCTTGGTGTTGTCTTGCAGCCATTGAATTGTTGCTTCCTGGTTCCTTGTTATTTTTAAGAGATCTTTCTTTTCATGATCGTAAGTTGCAAATCTGTCTTCAAGGTTTGAAAGTCTACCTTCAATTTCTTTCAAATGGTTTTGCCAGCTTTCAATGGAGTTTTTAATTTCCTGGCTATCTCTCCAAATCTGTTTCATGTATTCTAAATCTTTTTTATATTGCTCATTCAAGGTTTCCCTCATTTTCCTGTGCTCCTCTGCTTTTTTATCTATGTCTTCTTTAGAGATGCTTAGGAATTCTTTTATTATGTTTTTCACTTCTTCTTTTACCTGAGATAGTATTTCTGTTCTAATTTCTTTTATAGCATCATGAAGTTGTCTCTTTACTTCAGTTGACATCACTTCAAACATTTCAGGTGTGTGACTCCTGATCTTTTCTGTGTTTACCACTCCTGAACTTGTGCTGATTGGGTTGGAGTCCAGAGACTGCCTTTTGCATCTTTGTCTTGACATATTCCTGGGTTCTTTCAGAAAAGTGGGTAGTGGGGTCCCAGGCACTTCCCATATTGGCTTACAATTTCTCTGAAGTGAGACTGCTTGGTTTTTCTAGTCAGTGCTGGCTATAGGTATCTGATAGTGGTCCTTGGGTGCATTGGTGCAAGGCTGTCTGCTGATTTTCCCCAGCCTGTGCTGGGGGCTGGTGGAGTGTGTGGGGTGGGGGGTGTGGATGGGGCTGGCCATGGCCTGTAGACCTGAGCTGGCTACCAGTGGGAACATTTGCAGCATGAACGTATGCAATGGCCTCTGGAATGCATGTGGGGGCAGGACCCAGTCCAAGCTGCCTCCAAGGGTCTGCACCCAACCACGAGCCACTGGAGGAAGCCAGCAGCAGCTCTAGCCATGGGCCCATCCGACTCAACTCCAGAATGGCTCCTGGCCAATCGCCTTCTCCTGCAGGAGGACAGAGTCCTCCTCAGTCACCACTAGCTAGTGCAGTCCTCTGCATCCACTGCACCCCTCCATCACTGCATCTCTTTCAGAGGCCTCTGGGGTCACCACAGCCACCACCACCGTGATCGTGCATCCCCAAGTTCCAACAGCTCCTCTTGCACAGTGAGTTCGCCACAGGCTAAGTCACCACCAGCTACCACCTTTTTCTTTATTTAAGTTTTTCTTTTTACTCTCTCTGTGGGCTTCAATTCACTCTTTAGATTCTTCCTGGGTCCAGGGGACCAGTTCTTTCCTTCTGGTCTTCCCCATGATGCTATATTTCAGTGTCTGGACTGCTTCTCTGATAGGATGTTTACTCTGCTGCTTACCGTTCCACCATCTTCCCGGAAGTCCTTCTGTTTTTTCTTTTTTTTTTTTCCTCTTTAAAAAAAGTTTGAAAGAGGGTCTCACAGAATTGCCCAGGTTGGACTTGAATTTGCAATCCTTGTGCCTCAGCCTCTTGAGTATCTGAGAATAGAGGTATGCACACCTGTGCTCAGCCTGTTTTGTCTTGATTGCCAGTGTCAGAATTATGCTTCCAAAACTATGATTAAAGACATGAATTCTAACATTGAACTACCTCATTTGGATCCTAGCTCTACCACCTCCTACCAGTGAAACCTCAAACTACTAAATCTTTCCATGCTTCAGTTTTCTGATTTATAAGATTGATAACAGGGATGTCAGAACCTTCAAATATGATATAAGGGTACTATAACTCCCAAATTGTTGGATGTCTGATACACCGAGTTTGTGGTCTTCAAAAATTGATAAATTTTAGGAACAATGGAAGTTAAGAGTAGGAAGATATTTATTGGGAAATAGAAGGCCTCCTCCCTGAGGAAGAGGAGGGGTCCTAAATGGGTAGCTGAGGATCCCACTTTATAAGGAAATTTTATAGAGCAAATCCATGTGGGTACAATGTAGTTTACAGTTATGATCATTAAGATTGTAGGTATAGCTGCCTAGGTAATATTGATCCAATGGGGAAGCAAATTACATAGTGAGTGCACATGGAAAGACCAAAGAACTTCTCAGGTTGGTGATAGGTGCCCATTGGAGTAACTGATGCCAATCTAGACTTTGTTGGACCAGGCGTTATCACTTATCTCACCCCTTGGGGAGTATGTAGGCCTTGTCCTTTTGTTGTTATGTTGAGGCCTGGCCTCCAGCTGATGCATCTTGGCCATATTCCAAGTGTATTTTAGGCTTTTGTCCTGACTCCCTGGAGGACTCAGCTCTACCTGACTGCCTACAATATTTGTACCTCACTTAGCTGTCTGTAATATTCCCAGGCTGGGTTCTTGCCTGGAAACACCTCCAATTGGAATGCATTTTCTCAATTTAATTCTTTCCCTTGACATTGAAGCAAATTATGAAATTATGAATAACATTTAGGTTCTTAAGGTTAGCATTAGATTTATAAATTGGCAAAAGATGTCAACAAAATCTTCTTTCATTTATTCTCTAGGTCCCTGCCCCTGTCTGATGAGTTCATTAGTACTTGTCCTGCTTAGATTGTCAGTTCCCTCATAGCAAGATTCCATAAAAATAAGTCTCATAGTTACTAGAAATCTTCATAAACACTAAGAACAGAAGCCTCTGGTCTTCAGGAAAATAAATTTGGGACTCTTTTTTCTTCATTCTAGGTCCTTTCTTTACACAACCCTTGATTCTGCTCTGGAGGTAAGACCTAGTATGAAGCCCCCTGTAAACAAAGATGACAAACTACTTCAGGAGACAATTCCCAAATGGTGTATCAGATTTCAGACTTCTGTTTTAGTGAAGGAAGGTCTACCAGGTCATCCCTCACAAGAAGAGACCCAAGGCAGGAGGCTACAGCAGCACTGCTACACCAAGAAACCTGTACAAACAAGTGACTCTTCCCAGATGCTGAGAACTTAAACTTCTGGCTAGGCCCCAGACATTTTAGGGAGATGACCAACAATTTTTATTCTCCATGTAATGTGAAAATGCTAATTTTGCTTGATAAAGAGAAGTGCTAAAATAGTATTCTTCATTCTCATAACAGTAGAAATGTAGGAGTGTGAAATTTGTAATGGTGTAGACAAATTATGCAGGAAATGCAAATATCACAGCAGAGGGGGCTGAGTATCCAGAAGACAGCTAAAATTCTCTGAAAGGGTTACAATCGCTAGACAATTTAGATAACTAAAGGGCCCCAGTGTTAGGGAAGAAAAGAGTGTAGTAGGAAAGGTTGTAGAGGGAGGAGAGGGCAGTGTGAGGTTTGTGATGTCTCCTGGGTTCTTCTCAGGAGGCTGTTCACAGATTTGAATATTTACAGTAGTAAGTTTTCCTACCACAGTGCATGAGGTTGACACCTAATTTAATAGTTATCTTGGGAGCAGACTGCTGCTTATGATGACTGTAACAATTTGAAGACCCGAGAGTCTGCAAATCTGATTGCTTCAGTCCACTGGATTCTAGTGCCAATAAAATGAATTTCATTCATTGGTTTGCTTGTGGCAGGACCCTTCCCCAGGAATGTGGCAGGGCCCCTCCCAAAGGAATTCAGTAGCGGGGAGAGCCTTCGCAGAGTCAAGAAAGACAACACAGCTCAATTAGTTCCTAGATACTCGTGTAGTTGTAGCACTGCTCTCTAACATAGATCGTACTCAGTCAGGGCTGTAGTATGTTAGCGTGTTATCATTTATGGGAGACAAAGACACAAAAATTGTATAAAAGTAAAAACCCTTCCATGTTAGGGGGCTCAGCCTTTTGGGTATTAACGCACTGAGTCCTCTGCCCACAAAGACAAATGTTACTTCCTGAAAAAAGCCTCGGTGTCCCGCCTGTCTGCCAGAATCCTGCTACATACTCATCCTGTTCTTTCATATTTTCCACAAATGTTTATTGGACAACAGATCCTGTGGTAGGTGCTGGAAACAAAGCAGCCCAGAAAACAGATAAGGAAACCCACACATTTGGGATTATATCTTGTGGTGGAGATAGATAAGTAAATAATTTAAATTAAGATAAGTATGTTGAAAATAAAACAATATGAGTTTTTTCCATGGACATTGTAAACCAAATCATGTATTCAAAATCCAGTAATATTTTCCTGCAATCATTTCCACCCATGTATTCCCTACATGAAAAAGGAACATGTGATAGGACTCCTCCAGAGAAGATGAAATGAAAGGAAGCACTTTACGTTGAGAGTAGAAGCATAGATGTGGGAGGAAGCAATAGAAATATTCAAATAGGGAGAATGGTGACCTGAGGTCCTTTGAGTTTGGTGGCACTGTAAATGCCTAGAAATTCTATGTTTTGACAAGGAGGTGGGGAGGGGAGAGTGGGAGATAGTAAACGGACAAGGCAAGTGTTTAGATAGAACTCCCCAATAATTCTGGGTTCCCAGTGGCCTGTATAGAAGTTCAAAATTTTCTGTGTGGCCCCAGAGTATTGAGAGGTCATCTAAACCAACCAGTTCCTTAGCTATAGAGCAGGAGATGACAGCAGTAATGGAGGTTGGTGCCCCCAGAGTTTTGGTGGTAGCGTTTATCCATTTCTGTATAAGGACAGATGGAGATGGACAGGGATGAATTTGAGGTAAGCAAGAGACAGCTTAATTGGAGTTCACCAGAAAAAGATAGCAGGTAGACCAGCTGCACTGAAGAAAAAGTAGCAAACTTTCCCTTATACTAGACACTGGGCTTGAGTAGGAGGAAGAAGAAGAATACATCTATGAGAGCTGAATTTTGACTTAAAAGTTACCAGATAGATACTGTCTCACATGGAAAGATCAAAGGGAAAAGGAAAAAATAAAAAGAAGGCTGGGCTGATGAGAAAAGTTTGGCTCAGAAGGTTTTTTTTGGCCACAAAACAGAAGCATAGAATTTGTTGATTGATTGTTTTAAACCATGTTTCATGACATCACATCTCTGTTTAAAATCTTCTAATAGCCTGGCAAGCATGAGGTAATGAGTTTGATCCCTGGTACCTAAATAAATAAATAAATAAATAATAAAATCTAATAATTTCCCATTGCATTTAGAGTGAATCTTTAAGAGGCCTTTTGGTTCTTATGTTATGATGACAGCAGTTGTTTATGTTGGCCTTAGTTGACTTACAAATAAAGACCTGGTAGCTGAGTTCCAGAATAATTTCTAAATTTAAAGTATGTCTTCGTGATCTAGACTACCAAAGGTGATTCTGGGCAACAAAGGCAAGGCAGGGAGCATCACAATCCCTGACTTGAAATTATAGTACAAAGCTACTGTGATATAAACAGCATGATACTGGCAATACAACAGACCCGAGGATTGATGATTAGATTAGAAGATTCAGAAACTACTCCAGCCATACTTAGTCATTTATCTTTGATACAGATGCCAAACATTCACTGGACGAAAGATAACCTCTTTAATAAATGGTGCTGGAAAATCTGGCTTTCCACATGCCAAATATTAAAACTAGACTCATGTCTTTCACCATCCACTAAACTAAAATCAAAATTGATCAAAGATCTAAATATTAAAACAGAAACACTCAATCTGCTGGAAGATAGAATACATAAAACTCTTGAAGACATAGGTGTAGGCAACAATGACTTTATGAACAAACCCCCAAAGGTACGGGAACTATTGCAAATAATCAACAACTTGGATCTCATCTTACTTATTACAGAGTTTCTGCACAGCAAGAAAAACCACCAACAGAGTGAAGAGACAACCCAAGTGTGGGAAAACATTTTTGCCAGCTGTTCCTCAGACAAAGGCCTACTACCTAGAATAAATAAAGAATTCAAAAAGATCAGGCCCCCCCAAAATTTAAAGACACAATCCAAAAATGGGCATCTGAATGAACAGATACTTCTCAGATGAAGAAATAGAAATGGCAAATAAATATATGAAAAAAGTGTTCAACATCTTTGGTCATTTGTGAAATGCAAATTAAAACAACTGTGAAATTCCATCTCCCCACAAAAAGAATGGCTATTATCAAGAAATCAATAACAGATGCTGGCAGTCTGTGGGGAAAAAGGAACCCTTTTCCACTGTTGGTGAGAGTGTAGACTTGTGCAAGCACTGTGGAAATGTGTCAAGTTTCCTCAAAAAACTAGGACTAGAGGTTCCATTTGATCCAGCTATTCCTCTTCTTGGTATTTTCCTGAAAGAATTAAAAGCATCATACCACAGCGATATATACACACCCATGTTTATAGTGGCACAGTTTGTAATAGCTAAATCTTGGAAACAGCCCAAATGCCCATCAAACTGGTGAATGGATAAAGAAGATGTGACTTTTTTATACAATGGAGTACTACTCTTCCATAAAGAGGATAAGCTTGAGACAATTCTGGGTAAATGGATGCACCTTGAGATCATACTCTTAAATGAAGTAAATCAGACACACACATGTAAATATCACTTTGTTTCTCTGATGCGATAAACTGAAAGTATAAATAAGGGTCAAAATATATAATCAATATTGTAAAATAGGAAGAAAATGTTCAAATGAGAAGAGGAACAACAGAGAGGAGACGGGGGAGGGTGGAGCTAGGGCGGGGGAGGAAGGAAGAGAAAAGAAGGATAAACGGAAACAAAGCTTTTGTAAATAAGGAAGGGAAGAGTGGTTGAAGGGAGGATAGCGGAATGGAAAAAATAAAAAAAGAATCAAGTTGTATCATGTACAGATACAAATTCCCTATGATGAATGTGATTATTATGCATACCGAAAGTGTACCAATAAAAATCATTTTCTTTGGAAAAAAAGTATATGTCTTCACATCTAGCAGGGCATATATTTTCATACTGTATTTTGAAGGCTTTCTTCGCATATACTGCCTACAGCTACTGTGACCAGGTATTTTATGTGCCATTGTACTGAACTGGGCTACTTCTACAAGAAAAATGAAAAGGAAATCTTTTTAAAAAACAAATCCTAAATGCAAGAAATTCAACAATGAGCATTTCATGAGTAAAACTCACCTGGTACTGCTTTGGAGCTCCTGTACACACCTTGCCAAGTGGGTACAGACAGGTTCCTGTTTTCCCCAGGTGCAGCTACTGTGAGCCACAGCTGCATTTTATTAGGGCAAATTAGATGTTTGCAGAAGAGAAGGATGGCATGGGTGTATTTTAACCCCTGTGATGCTTAGGAATATATACACAATACATGGAGTATTCGGTAGTTTGGCACAGGTGTACACACGTTGCCGCTCATAGCACCAAGTGGGTGAACACAAACATTGGTTTCTGGATCCCTCAGGTGCAGCTGCGGAGATGCACAGTCAGCTACCATTATGCTAAAGTACATAATTTCATTAGAAAAGAACAGAATTGGTTATGGTGACCCACAAAAATGCCGCATCAGATTCTGAAAACCTGATTTATCTGGGAGCTGCTGTGTGCCATGTTCAGTGAGCAGTGCTTCTGCTTTCTTGTCACCTTGGCACCACTCTTTAGTTCATGCCATATTTCTGTCACCATGAACTTGCCCTGGGCACATCTTTCCATGATCTGCAATAAGTGTAGCTATTTTTTCCTTGCCATTTGGATTGTGTGCTTACAATTCTTTGCTCATCACACAAAACAGCCTGGAATTTATCTGCTTAATTCATCACATGGTAATACTGTGATGAAGGCATCCTAGCTATAATGATGAACCAGATTTTCGTGGGCTTTTTTATGGAAAAAAGGTAAAACAAAATTTCACAACAAAATAATAGGAGAATAACAATAGTTAATACATTGCGTATTGTTATCTTTAAAGTGTTGAAAGATATGGGCATATGAACCAGGTTTCTGAGTTTGGTAAAATTGTTTGGGATAGTGAGGGGGTAGGAAAATCATGTCATATTTTAAGGGGTAACTGGCCCTGCAATAAAGCTCTGGTGTGTACCTGCCCTTTGCCCTGATGGTGGTTTCTGTAGAGACAGTGGGGTGAACGTCAGGTGTCTGCAGCTTTCCCACGGTGATGATTGTACCCTACAAGTCTGGGGTATTGGGCGCAGCCCTTCTCCCATAGCTCTTCTAAAGCACTACCGAAATGGGAGCTCTGTGGTGGCCCCACCCCTGCGGCAAGTCTCTTCCTGGGCTATGAGGCTGTCTGAGATATCCTTTGATGTCTGGGTGGAGGTGACCTGGCCTTCTGATAGCCTGCATGGTTAGCATCACATAGATGCTGCCAAGCCTCACTGCCCTTTGTAGTGGTAGCTTGGCCTGAACCTAGGCCCATTCAAGCCACATATGGAGTGGCCAAAGAGGAAGCCGTACCTGAGTGCAGGGAGAAAACCTTGAAGCCTCGCAGGTGTCCTGGGCCCCTCCCCCCAAACCATTCTGCTCCCAAGCCCTAACGCTCTGAACCTACCTGGAAGGAATAAACACAAAGATCTCTGAAAGGCCTTCAGGGTCCTTTTCCTACTGCGGGAAATGGGACTTGGTTTAATTCTAATCATACTTTATGAAACTGTTACTTGGACACAGTCTTGATTTTCTCCCTTAAACATACCTTTTTTTTTTCTTCTTCTTCTTTATACGGCCTGGCCATTCTGAGAATTTTCCAAATCTTTATATTTTCTTCCCTTTTAATTATAAATTATATCTTTAAATGGTTCTCATCTTTCTGCATTTTGTTGTAAGCAGTTAAAAATTATGCAGCATCTTGAAGGCTGTGTTGCTTAGTATTTCTTCTGCCAAATACTGTACTTCATTATTCTTAAATTATGCCTTCTACAAAGACCTAGGACAGATATCATTTGACTAAGCAAAACCTTGTCACTTCATAACAAGGATGGCCTTTTCCCCATTTTCCAATAAGATATCCCTCATTTCCATCTAAAATTGCATAACAGTCTTCACTCCCCACATTTCTACTAACATTCTGATCATTAGCACTTAAGTGATTTTTAACAAGAGCGAATAATTCCTATAATTCTTCTCTCCTCTGTCATCAGAACTGACCTTAATGCTCTGTTCATAGCAATCGAGATTTTTCCAGCCAGGTGTATGACATATGCCTATAATCCCAGCATTCAGTAGGTCCTGGCAGGAGGATCTCTGTGAGTTCAAAGTTAGCCTGGCCTACATAGTGAGTTCAAGGCCAGTCTGAACTACATAGTGAAATCCTGTCTCAAACAAACAAAAAAAGAGAGGTTTTCCAGCAACCGCATCAAAACCATTTCAGCTGTTACTTATTACCCAGCTCCAAAGCCACTTTCACATTTGTAGGTATTTGTTACAGCAGAACCCCATCCTTGGTACTGATTCCTCAGTCCATTTTGTGTTTTTATAACAAAATATTTGAGGCCAGGTGACTTATAAAGAACAGAAATTTATTTTTTCTCAGTTCCAGAGGTTGGGAAATCTAAGATTGAAACATTGGTGGGTTGGGTTATCTGGTGAGGGTACAGTCTCTGCTTTCAAGACAGTGCCTTAAATACTGCATCCTCTGGATGATGGAGTGCTGTGTTCTCATCTGGAAGAAGGTGGAGGCCAAAAAAGGATTTTTGTTTGTTTGTTTTTTGTCTTTTTGAGACAAGCTCTCACTATGCAGTTCAGGCTGCCCTTGAGCTCACTTTGTAATCCAGGCTGGTCTCGAAATCCAATGATCCTCCTGCCTCAGCCTCCCAAGTGCTAGAATTACAGGTGTGTGCTACCATGCCCGGCAGATCTGGATATTGCATGAAGCCTCTTTTTTAGTGTCTTGATCTCATTCATGAGGAAGGAACCCTCATGGCCAAATTACCTCCTAAAGTACCTCTTCTTAACAATATCACATTTGCACCTGAACTTTGGAGAAGAAAAAATGTAAATCATGGCAGTCATCTAAAACAAGGAAGTCTGAGAAACTGTTACAGCCAAAAGGAGCCTCGAGCAGCCTACTTTTCAAGTAGACATGAAAAGTAAGTGTAATATGATATCTTAGGTGGGATTCAGAACAGAAAGAGAAAACTGGGTAAAAACAAAGGAAATTTTAATAAAGTACGGATTTGAATAAATAATAATGTGTTAGCAACAGTTCATTAATCATAACATGCTATATTAATATAACAACAGCAACAATAATCATCATAATAATAATAATGAGGCAAGAGATAGAAAGTGTGAGAAACATCCTGCTTTTAGGCTCACAGCAGACAGGATGCTCCCAGTTGTTAGAGAACACAAGAGCACCTTTCTCTGACCATATTTCCTTCACATTCAGCATGGGTCTGAGAGACTTGCTCCTGCTTTTATCAGACTTCCTTGACATCTGGCATGGGCCTGAGGAGTGTGTGCTCTAACTACTGTAGAGTAACTGGGGCTAACACCGCAGCCATTGTAATAGCATTAGTATTGTGGTTTTGCCTCAAGGGCTTTGGCCACCATGCTTGTTCTATCTAAGGTCCACATAAACTCAAAACCTGCCCTTCCAAATGTGAAGGTGGAGATTCAAAGCTGACTGGAAAGAAGCCCAGTTAGTTACCATCCCTGACCCCTCCCCAGATTCTAGGAAAACAAAAGAAAAACCAACCCTGGAGCTTCATGTAGTTGCCATCTCTGAGCTGTTCATGCCCTTTGTTCTTGAGGGAGGCCTATACTTTCGCTATGGGCAGTTGCCATTTCTGGGTGCTGTGTACCTAGAACTCTACCAAGGGCACTTTAACCTCTAACCTAAAAGAGACAGGGTCACTCCGAGTCAGGCTTGCCATTGAGCTTACTCGTTGGCTCGCTCCCCCTCAGCAGAGTGCACTTTCCATTTAGTAAAATCTGTTTTTCTTACTATTCTGTGTGACCTGCTACTTATTTGTTCAGGATACAAAGACTCAAGATATTGGGTGAGACAAAGAATACCTGTCTGGTAACAATGATAAGGTAAACTGTAGGACAAATAGGAGTAACTGAAAATTTTCAGCAAACTTTGTTCACTTTTTCTGTAAATTTAAAACTATTCTTAAAAAAATCTGTTAATTTAAAAATAAATAAGCTATGTGTACTAAATAAAATTAAATGCAAGTATTTGCAAAGTGTTTGAAAGCCTTGAAACATTTTAATGGAACCGAGGACTGCAGAATATATAAGAACGATTGATCTAATCAGTGTAAACGATTTTTTGGTTAATTCAATTTCTAGCACAGAAGTGCTTACTGTGAAGGTAGTGTAAGATCACTGGAAAGACTGTGCAAGCTAAAAACGTGCAAAGTGATTTTAATAACCAATGGGAAAACTACAGTTGTTTAGTGTCCTTTCAGCGTTTTTCATAAACTATTAATAATACTCTTATTGTGCCGGGTACGGTGCACATACCTGTACTCCTACAGGCTCAGGAGTCCGAGGCAGGAGGATCGCAAGTTTAAGGTCAACTTAGTGAGATACTGTCTCAAAATGAAAAATAAAAAGGGTTGGAGATGGAGCTTGGTGCAAAAGCCTTGGTTAGACACACACACACACACACACACACACACACACAGTCATATAGTTGGTTATAATGAATGGGAAAATAAAAAAGTAGTAAAACTCATATTTAGTACATTGCAGTTTAAAATATTAGAATATTGAAACTTCAATTTAAGTGGATTTTTTCGGGAGGTACATTCTGGTTGGTCTTTCCTACTTACAGGAAACATTTTGGAGGTGCCTTTTAAAACTCTTATTTTTCAACACTGAAAAATTTTATAGATGTTAACAATAAAGAAAAAATTTCTATGATTTTTCCTTATGAATCTTTTACTATTCAAAAGTTTCTATGTTTTACACAAAAACTATTCATTGATATTTTATTTTTTAATTTTTTTATTTTAAAGAAAATAGAACAAAATAAAACAAAACAAAACAATAGAGTCAAATACAATATAGCATTTCAGAACAGAGCACTGCAAGCAATACAGGTCTTCAAAACATAACAACAGGAGATTAACAATGGTTACCCTAATGTCACTTGCCTTCTTCAAAATGGTTGTTCATACATTTACAGACAATAAACTCAAACAAAACAAAGTAATATAAAACCAGATAAAACAAAAGAGCGTTACAGGCCTTCAAGTCGGACAACAAGAAACCAGCAATGGCTACCATAGTGTCTCATTTTTCAAAAGAGCTGTTCCTATTTTCTCGCTTATTGCTTTCAAATAGTAGGAAAGGGACTTAAACCAATCAAATCAAAGAATAAAAGCACCATTGGATTTCAGAACCATTTCTCCATATTTATCAGGAATTTTGTATCTTATTGAGTCTTTCAGTTTCTTACACTAGGGAGACAATGTGGTGTTTACACATGTGTGTTTGGTTTATTTCACTTATGAGTATG
>RJWT010015918.1:0-20140 GCA_004365215.1 Cuniculus paca | reverse complement strand
AAGAAGACATAGATAAAAAAACAGAGGAGCATAGGAAAATGAGGGAAACCATGAATGAACAATATAAGAGAGATTTAGAATTCATGAAACAGATTCAAAGAGATATCCAGGAAATTAAAAACTCCATTGAAAACTGGCAAAACCACTTGAAAGAAACTGAAGATAGACTTTCAAACCTTGAAGACAGGTTTGTAGCTTGTGATCACAAAAGGAAAGATCTCTTAAAAATAACAAGGAACCAAGAAGTAACAATCCAACGGCTTCAGGACAACTCAAAGAAGTATAACTTAAGATTAAATATGTGAATGAAAAAGCAAGGGTCAAGATAAATGACATCAGCTGTCTATTTACAGAAATAATTTCAGAGAACTTCCCAAGCATGGGAGAAGGAAGTGACATTCAAATAAGTGAGGCATATAGAACTCAAATAAGTTTAAATAAGTGAGGCATATAGCCATAACCAAAACAAATCTACACCCAGGCATATAATAATCAAGATCCCAGAAATTCAACACAAGAACAGAATATTAAAAGCTGTTAGAGAAAAGAAACAGATCACCTATAAAGGAAAACCCATCAGAATCACAACAGACTTCTCAACACAAACCATCAAGTCAAGAAGAGGTTGGAGTAAAGTACTGCAAGTCCTGAAAGAAATCAACTTCCAACCCAGACTGATGTACCCTGCAAAACTTTCCTTCAAAATTAATGGAGAAACAAGATACTTCCATGACAAAAAACAACTCCAGGAATTCATGACCACCAAACCAACCCTACAAAGATTACTAAAGGACATTCTAGAGAGAGATAAAAATGACCATGTTCTCAGGAACAGCAGCAGAGGGGGACCAACCATCAAGCAGGGGCAGACAATTGAATGGAGGGGAAAACTAGGGAGCCAATGGCAGGAAAATAGCATGGCAGAGACAATACAGTGCAAGAGGGCCTCAGTGCACCAATAGAAAGAAACACAAGCAGAGTGGATTAGGAGACAGGATCCATCAATATGCTCTATACAAGAAACACATTTAACTCAAAAGGAAATTCATAGACTGAAAGTCAAAGGAGAGAGAACAATGCCCTATGTGACAGGGAGCCAGAAAAAAAGTAGGGGTAGCTTGCCCATCAGCTGCAGAATGGATAAGAAAGACTTGGCATTTTATACAATGGAAACCCACTCAGCTATAAAGGAAGATAACCTCAAGGCTCTTTCTCATGGATGAAATGGTTCAGAGTCACATGGATGAATTTCATGTTGTCTCCCTAGTATAACAAAGTAAAGGAGTTAGTGGGACCCATAATGCACAGTACATATTGTGAAAGTGAAAGGGAAGGAATTATCTAAACAGGGAAGGCAGTGGCCATTGTTAATCTATTATCATGATTTGGAACTCATATTGTCCTCATTGTTCTGTTTGTTTTTATTTTGTTTTGTTTGATTTTATTATACTTGATGGCATGGGCAGCTATTTCAAAGATAACAAAATATCCTTCTATTACGAAAAATTAAATACAAGGCCTCCCCCAAGTTTCCTAATCTAAAAGGTGCCATAAAACTGAGGTAAGAGACATCAACTACTTCTAAATATCCAGAAAATCGGCAAAGAGAAGGAAAGAGGTTGAGCTTAAGAAGGCCACAAGGAGCTTTCTCACTTTTTCTTTCAACATTTCTTAGGTGAATTTAAGTGAAGGATAATATCATTCAATAACTCTAAAAGAGTTCCTTGCATGAACTTGGTATTATTTAAAAATCGAATGAATGATTTTGCATGTTTCATCCTTTTTTAGAAACTGTAATTGTGCTCACACTTTGATTTCCTCAGCAGTTGGAACTCATAGCTCCTCAACAACTTTCCAGAACTCTTCCATAATTTCCTGGTAGCAACTCTCAAGAGCTCTTCCACTGGTCTTCACTCTTTGTTCCTCTCGTGCTTTTTAAGGCTCTGGCTACCAAGTAATGTTCCCAGACCTTAGTGCAACTTGTTCAGTCCATTCCACTCAAGATACAAATCATGAGTAAACGAAAGATCACACAAGGGAAGTTTTCATTGAGGTCTTTGTTACAGCACAGCAGGTTTCATAGGAGAGATCATTCCTCAACTGACTAAGTACAAAGGATGCTGTCTATATAGAGCTATTGCATGCATGGTCTCCTGCATCTTGTGGGTGTATTTTGGGACTTCTGAAGAAGTGGTGGAGAGGGTAAGGTTATCAGGGAGATTTTGGGGCAGAGTTACCTGGGGTGGCTACAGGGCTGGGTCACCTAAGATAGATCTGTGTTTGAAGCCTTCTGTGGCCAAAGCAAATATGTCTCTGAGCAGCTGTGGGACATCTAGGACAGCCTTAGCTGTCTTAGGGATAGTTTAGCTGAATTGCAAGGGCCGACAGCTTCTACCATTTCTAAAGAAAGAGCAGAGTTCAAGTTGAGAATGTTGTTAATTTCAATAAGTGTTCAGAAGTTCTGGCAGTGTTAAGCATGGCCCAATAGGGCTGGAAGATCTACTATCAATCAGTGAGATCATAGCCCCTCTGAAAATCAAAGGGAAAGGGAAAGGGTTGGGCCTCAGTTTTGTATCTAGCAACGTTGTTGGATTTTCTCTTTAAATGGGCAGTTAGTGTGGTTAGAATCGAACTGTAACTCAAATCTGAGTTCAGTTTTTTAGCCTCAGCTGAGTTAGTTGAATTGGCATGAGTACGATTTGGACATCCTCCAGCAATTGGTACAGAGTTTAAGCACAATATCCAGGTCTTTTCCTCTCTACTTTCTCCTTTCTCTGATTCCCCCCTCACATTACAAAGTCTGTGTTTACTCCAGACTCACTTTTGGTTCTTCAAGCCAGCAATATTATGTGTTTTCTAGCAGAGTTTTAAAAATCCTGCACAGCACAAATTTGGGCTAATCTCAGGTAAAGGGATTTAAAACTCATTCCATGTTTTTCCCTTTGGCCAAGTGTTGACTCCCCTCCACAGCCGGTCTGCTGTTGCTCACTCTCTACCATCTTTAAGTATAACTGTCTTTTGCAAATATTTTCCCTAGTGTTTCATGTTATTACATGCTGGAGGGTTAGCTTAATGGCATTACCCGGCTGTGACAGAAGGTGTCACTCCTCACATTTGTAATTAGATCTGTACTAGGTTATCAGAGGAAATGAATAAAAGGTGTGAACTCTTCGTTAGCTTAGATTCTTCTCCAATAAAACACTTTCGGAAGACATGTTAGTCAGCTGTTATAATAAAAAGCTGAGACAATCAACTTATGAAGAGAAAAGGTTTATTTCTTAGTACACGGTTTTGGAAGTTCTAGTCCATAACCAGTTGGCCCTGTTGACTTTGGGCCTGCGATGATACTTCACGATGGCAGAAGTGTGTGGTGGAACAAAACCACTCACCTCACGGGGGGGGAAGCAAAAGAAGAAGACAAAGGGGCTGGGTTCCCACAGTTCTCTTCAAGGCCACAACTCCAGTGACTCAAAACGCTTCCACCAGGTCTCATCTCCCAACAGTTCCACCCTGGAAATCAAACTTTTAATACATGGGCATTTGAGGACATTTAAGATGCAAACTACAGCATGCTACAACCAACTTTTTAAAAAAAGATTGGGCTATCTTAGCTTTATACCTGAACTTAAAAATAGAGAAAAACAAAACAAACACTTGCTCACATCCTAATCTATTGTGGCTAAGTATCAACTCAGAATGAAGATTCATAAATACTAGCAATACTATACTACAATGGAAGAAATTTTAAACAAAAAGGAGTGGTTAAACTTGTTCCTCTGAACTTTGTTTCAGAATTAGACCCAGTATTTATTTGATGGATGCATAGCAAGCAATACTTTTATCTTGGTGCTTAAATTAATTTCTGTTCTAATTAATTAATTATTTCAATTTCTTTTGAAAACTACCTCCAGTCACTCATCTTTATATTCGATCTTACCAGCTTCTTAAATGTAGCCTCTTTTATCTAATTCTAACACAAAAACAATTCTTTTCTTCATTATGAAATATTATTATGTGATACTTAGTCACTTTGGAATAATCACAGACAATTCTCATACTTCCAAGGGAAATAGATTGGGTATAGGCCAGGGAGAAATGTTCCTTCAAATTCAATATGAAATGACTAAGCTAAGGAAGAATAAGATGGCACACCCAAGAAAAAGAGGAATGTTATTAGATCAATTTCCTTAGCTCTTATAGCAAAAATAATCATAAGAATTTGTCTTCCTAGAAACTATTGGAACATGGTGTTCAAAGATGGAAATGTGAGTGTTTCGGAAAAGAAATGTTGGGAATTTTCTTCTGAAGATCTCCTTTGTTCTTAAAAAGAAAACGAAGGTAAAGAATATTCTGTTGGATTGGAAATTTAGCCTTACAAATTTTCATATTCACAAAATTATTATATGTGCACACACCACATTCAGATGCTTATTAGAAGCGCTTTGTCTGTAATAGCAAACCAAACAAACAAGCAAAACTCTGAACAACCTAAAGATCTACCAGTTGAACAATGAAATCCGTGATTCATCCTTTCAAAAGATTACATGTGAGTGCCATTATGGAAATATGTATACAATTTAGTGAAAACCAGGAGTCAGAAGCACATACACGATATGTATATGTTCTGGGTAGGATTATGAGAAATTGGTAATTGGGGTTATTATTACAGGCAGAGTCTAAGGATAGAACATGAGGAATATATTTCATTTAAGATTTCTCTGTGCAGATTTGATTTTTGTCATGGGTATTTTACTTTTTTAAAATAATATTTATATAAATTAAAGAATGTCCTGCTAGAGAAGGAACCTAATCTCTTATTTGTTTTGGTTTTCACGTTCAATGTATCATCAATAAATGTTTATGAGACATTTATATATAAGGTATCAGGCTAGGTCCTTTGGGTAATTCAGGGAACAATATGACTCCTCAAGGAGTTAACTAACCAAATGAAGATTGTGACAAAAAAGGGCAGAGATTTTATAGCAAGCCCAGGGAGTGATGGCTTCTAACTACAGGGTGTGGCATTAAAAGCTGTGAGAAAGAAAAATTAAGCACCTAGGGAAGATGATAGGAATAGCTACAGAATTATATAAATTCAGCAAAAGGATGTGTCCCAAAAAGCATTTTGCCTCTATTAAGGGAGGGGCTTTTTCCACAAGGGAGCTGCAATTTGCTTTGTTGGAGAACTTTGTTGGTAAAAGACACTGTTTTTCCAACCCTTTGATCAATACTGTGCAGTTCTGCATGTCTCCAGGGAAAGTGCTGAGTGGGCTCATGGAGAGTATAATTTAGTTTCAGCTGAAGGAAGGTATAAACCTTCCTAGTCCAAGAGTGGTAGAAACTAAATTTTTGTTTGTTTTTGTTTAAGATAGGGTCTCACTATGTAGCCCAGGTTGGCCTTGAACTTGTGACAATCCTCCTGCCTCAGCCTCCTGAGTGCTGGGATTATAGATGTGCATCATCATGTGGTTAAATTTGTTTTTGGAGCCAAAGAAGACCCAGGCATTTTTAAAAGGCAGACATTCTGGGTTAGGAGAAAGATCTGAACAAGGGAAGACACAGAGCTTTTTGGAAAGGCAGCTCCCAGCCTTGACAAAGAAAGATCCCTATTGGAAAGAAATAGAACATTCTTCTTAAAGAAGATCTGAAGCCAGATACAATGACGGATATTGAATATTACCTGATGATTTTGCACAAATTTCTATAGGTAATGGGTAAATGTTTGGTAGTTCACATAAAGTGTAGTACTGTTTTTGAAAAAAAAAAAAGAGGATAGTTCAGAATGAAATATCTCTTTAAGAAGTTAGAAGAAAGTTTCCTTTAGAGAAGTCCTTGGATGGTAGAGGTGACTTTAATTCTATCTTTTTCTATTCTTTGAGCTTCTGTTCATTTAAACATTACTTAGTTAAAAATTACAATTAAAAATAACTTTGATGCTGTCAGCTGGGCGTGATGGTGCATGCCTATAATCCCAGCCCTCAGCAGGCTGAGGCAGGAGGATCACTGTGAGCTCGAGACCAGCGTTGGCTACATGGAACTCATGAGTTCAAGGCCAGCCCAAATTGCATAGTGCGACACTGTCTCAAAAAACAACAAAACAAACCAAAAAACAAAACAACAACAAAAAATTTTGATGATATCCAGAGTGCCTGATTTAAAGTGTACGTATGTATGGGCTGGGCTTGTCAATAAGTGGGCTTCCTGTAGCATAGGCAGATCTTAGACAGCATGCAGTCAACTTTGACACAGGCTATACAGTTGCTGTCTGAGAATGCTGGCTGCTGGGACCTGGCCACAGTTTTAGAAGTTAGAGTCACAGAGCTGGAGGAAAGAGAATCTTTCACTATAAAGGGATGGTTTGGGCCACAGGCCCTCCCATGTGGAAGGGGCCTTTGTTACCAGTCAACCTACTACCAGAAACTTCAGGGAGCATTCAGCAGAAAATTTTCTTCTTTTCCCCACATTTCTTAACATTGTCTTTATTTGTTTCTTCTTATCAAAGAATAACTTTCTGTAGAAAATTACCAAATTTTACAGAGATACAAAGAAGAAAATACCTATCTGTTTATTTAAAATAGGAAAAGATTAACCCAAACACTTTTTATTTATTACAGCAACATAATTGGAAATAGCCAAACTGTAGCTCTTCAATTACAATAACAGAAAATTGTAAAAACCTTGCGGGTCTTACATGAGGTAGATGTACTTACGACTACACTGAGCTATGTCAGAAATCCCCAGAGGCTTATGTTTCACTTAGGTCATAAACTGATACCAATCAAAGAATCTTTGCTCTTCCAAATGGTGACTCAAGGATCTAGGCTACTTTCATTTTGTAGCTGTGCTATCGGGAACATGTGGTCTCCAAAGTCACTGGAGCAGAATAGAGGGCTACAGGATGGAGTGAGTTGTTTTTAAGACCTGAACCAGTCATTGTTACTCATAGTCCATTGGCTGGAAGCTGATCACATGATCCCAGCTGAGCTACAAGGGAGCCTGGGAAACGTGAGCATTCTGTTTTGTCTGCCTAAGAAGAGGAAGCAATAGAGAGAATGAATTCGCACATTGCGCATGGAGGACTTTGCTAGTCAATTATGATATATCATTATATTGGAATGTCAGCCATTAAAATGAGTTTTTTGAAGAGTACCACTGACAGGAAAATGCCAATGATAGGTGAAAAGAATAACATAGATTCATGTTTCTAAGTTTGGGAAAAACTCTCACCGTAATGTGTACCTATAAATGTAGGTTAGAAAGAAATATGAAATATGTTCTTCACAGTTATCTCTAAATGGTAGAGTTATGCATCATTTTTATTTTTCTGTATTCTAAATAATTGCTGAACTTTCATAAGTGATCATATATTTCTTTGAAAAGAATTATGTTATTCTGAAAACCCAAAAAATTTTAACTGAGAAGTTATGCTGGTAGATTTTTTGCATCAGTAGAAGGCAGCTCTTGGCTTTAATGCCAGTTGTTGTGCATAGCATAACTTAGCCAGATTCCCTGTTTTTGTACATTAGCTGCGGTCAGAATCGCACATTAGATTTCTTAGGAAGGAGAAACTAAGGTTTAAATATACCTTTGTCAGTAGAAAGACTTATTGAATATTGAATAGTATATATTTTACTGAACAATGCAAGTAAACAAACCAGTATACTACTTCAGGAGATTTTAATTGAAAGCAGGCAGGACTAACATATACAGGTTCTGTCCAAGAGCCCTGAATGCTGCGCAGACCCACAACAAATGGACAGTCTTCTCGAGAAGATGACCATATTTTGTTCGAAAGAGAATCGAGGGCCCAACCAACATGGTTGGATATTCTGCTAAGAAAGAGCTATACAGACAGTGCCTTTTTTTTTTTGTAGCGAGAGATTTCGTGATTTTAAAAATGTTGCTTTAAATGTCCAAAAGGGCAAAACATGCTGACAGAATGTGATGTAATTAAAAATAAGGAAATTTCTCAATATGTATTTCTAATCCGTCATGTTGGAAACATGTACAAAACTACACTCAGTGCTGATGAGGGTATGAGTTAACAGTTAACTTTTAGAAGCTCTTGGTGAGAGGAGTTAATTAGCCCTTACACTAGGAAAATTTTAAGGTCGTATCTACTTTAATGGAGAAGCTGTGAATCTTAGAAGCTCCTTTGGCCCAAGACAACTCACTCAGCAGGGATAACGCGAACAGGGAAGGGAGGTTTCTGCTGTCTCGAAGGGCACTTAACCTAACAGCAGCCTAACACTGAAGAAAGGAACACGCTGCTGGGGAACAGCTGGAGCAGCTCATTGGAGTGTTGGAGAGAAGAGGAACCGGGACACAGACCCTAGAGAGCCCTCTAGTGACTGCTTTTTAGAAAACAGGCCATTTAAGACCCTGCTTGGAGCCTGGCAGGCTGTCAGCACACCCCCTGCCCTACCGAAAAGGTCTGAGACTGGCCCAGCACACATTCTTGCTGGACTTTGCCCACGATGATCATTCCCTTGGTGACACAACCCAAGATTGCTTCCCACCAGTTGTTAAAGGAAAAGTGTGGTGAAAAAGACTTTACTCAGGACCATGGAGTTAGACAAGTGGAGTAGGGCCATGAGATTTAGTTAGGAGAAGAGATTGGGCTCCGCTCCAAATACAGCATGGCCTAGTGGAATTTGTAACCAAGATGTAGAGTAGGGAGTCAGAGGATGGAAAATTACTAAGAGGAAACATGGGAGATTACGGGGATTGTAGATAAACTGACCTAAAAGAAATCTTGCTGAATGTAGGCCTGGGTGATCAGATATCACCTGGGTGATGGTAGAAGGTAAGGAACATGATCAGAGATCAAGGGTGAGGGGTTTTACTAAACTAACTACCATGTTTCCAGGAGCATCCTACCAGGGGTTACTCATTCTTGCCCCCAAATCTCCAAATGTCCTGAGATATAGATAAGGAACAGTTTTAGATGCTGTTTTAGTCAGCTTGTGCTGGTAACAGGCAGAGAACAAATTGTGAAGTCATTCTGGAAGATGCGTTGGACACTGTGAAGCCAGCCCTGGATGTTGTGTGGCAGCTGAGCCACCCAGCTGTTTTTATCAAAGAGAAATAGGCCTTGTGACCATGGTGTTATTTAAGGTACCATCTGTGGAGGAGTAAAAACTTTTCTTCTAGCTTCTTAGAGTCTGTATTTTGGGAACTGTAAATTTAACAAAAGACAGAACAATTGGAGAAAAAAAGGCATATAATTTTAAATTAATGTGTACATGCATGCAAGTTCACAGAAAAGAATGGAAACGCAAGTGTTTAGACTTGAAGATTTATATGTCATTTTAACAAAGTAAAGTTTGCCTTCTAGGGCTGATAAATCATGGGGGAGTGGCTTGGAAATACATGGGGGAAACCAACGGAAGATAAGGATTATTTTTACAAGGTTTGTTTGTGTAGGTTCATGTTGGTGCCAACCCTCTGTGTCTGGTGATAACGGTGGCTCTCCTTTTCCTTGTATAAGAGAGGAGACAGCTTCATTAAAGAAATTTATACCTTGCTTTAAAGCAGGTGAAGTGAGAATAGAGAACTCTTCCTGCATCTGCCGATTTTCAGTGGCTTTCAGCTCAAAAGAATCCTTGTGCCTAGCATGTGCAAGGGTTTATCATCAGCACCACAAGGGGAAAAAACAATCCGTAGTCAAAGTGGCATATTTTGAGATGATATTTCTGCTTTCCTTCAAGTCTGAACAAACCACTAAACCACCAAAAAACTAAACTTATCTCCCTCTCGTTTTAGTAATCCAGAAGTGAGTAATCTGTGTGGATAGGGCAGCTCCAACATTCTTGTCATATGACTTCCAAAATTGCTTCAGCCAGCCAGCACTTTCTCCACCCAGAAGAAAAGAGGTACGGGGAGGACAGCATCTCTTTGGTTCAGACCTACTCACATGGTCGTATCTAGCTGTATGCGAAGCTGCAATGGTTTGGATGAGTTTGAGTTCATCCACCAAAATGGCTTGTACTTGAAACTTGCTCCCCAGCGTGGCAGCATTTGAAGGGTCAGGAACCTTTAAGAGGTGTGGACTGTGATTAGGTCCTGGGGTGCCATGGGAGAAGGGTTAATGTAGTTCCCTCAGACTCTGGTCAGTTCGCAGGAGACTGGATTGTTATAAAAAGAGCAAGCTTCTTTCTTATATTCTTTCTTGTCATTATATGTATGAAATTGTTTTCTCCTGATTTTTTCTCAGCTCTGTCTTCTCTTTTTCCTCCCCAAATGCCTCCTCTTTTACTTAGGCAGTACCATGTTAGAAAGAGTAGATTGGCCCATTCAAGTTGATCACAAAGTAGGTTTCAGAGGCTGAAATGCCAGAAAGATACTTCTCTGAAACTTCCTAGCATCTAGGGTTCAGATATGTTTTTAGATTCTGCCATTCAGGGGGACTCATATTGAAACCTGGGGAGACACTTGAGGGAGGCAAGAAAGCCGTTTTGGAAAATAATCTTGAGTCTCTTTTGCTTTCTGTTTTGCCACATGACTACTCTTTGCTTCTCATGTTTTCTCCCACCACGATACCCTCTGCCATGCTGGGATGCAGTTAAGACCCTCACCAGAAGCTGGACAAAGGGGGCTGCCCAATCTCGGATGTTCAGCCATTAAAACTGTGAGCTAAGTAAATGTCTTTTCTTCATTGATTACCCTACCTCGGGTATTTCATTCTAACAACAGAAAATGGACAAGGACAGAAGCTGAGATACTAGTCTGTAGGTGGGATCAGGTACAATTTGGAGATTTTCTTATTCAAATGTAAAAGGAAGATGGATATTGGGAGAAAAGACGCAGTATCTACCAAGGTTGTGAAACCAAAAATGGTTTGACTTAGAAAACTGTGAGTCCCAATAACTGTAGATACAATGTGGGA
The DNA here is from genome assembly GCA_004365215.1 of Cuniculus paca. NCBI lineage: Eukaryota > Metazoa > Chordata > Mammalia > Rodentia > Cuniculidae > Cuniculus > Cuniculus paca. Next base: position 9,252 of record RJWT010015918.1, on the reverse strand, counting down.
ATTAATATAAATTATAAAACAAAGGAAGTGGGTGAGAGAGACAGACCCAACCAGGAGTAATGAGATACGGGTTGTATGTGACAAGGAAAAAGTGGAGCACAGAGACAGTTTCAGGCAACTTTTGCATGCTGTAAGCTGTGATCATGCAACAGCAAGAAAACACAAACAGAATCTCAGAATCATTTCTTTTGACTCACAGGAGGATTTCGGAGACTCAAGAAGAAGATAGCCTGGTGTGAGGAACGAGGAGAGGATAAAGGAAAGAAATGTTGAAGAGGACAGAGATTGGACCTATTTCTAGTGAGTTCCTGGCAAACAAAGTTTAGCAATCCCTTACCAAAGAGTGATAAAGCATTGCACAAGGTCTTGAGATGGTAACCACATCCTTCCTGTCCTTTCTCAACCAAAATTCTAGAGAGAGTATTCTAGGACTCATCTCCTCCATCTAAGCATTTCTCCATTACAGTGAAGCAGATCCTGTTTTGATTTCCAGGAACATCATTAGTGCCCAACTCAGCAATTACTTTGCATTCTTATCTGGTACTCCTCTGCATCGCTTAACTCAATGAGCCATTGGCTTCATTGTCATATTCTTTCTTGCCATTATGTGTATGAAATCATTTTCTCTTAACTTCCTTCACCCCATCTTCTCATTTATCTCCCTGAGTCCCTCCTCTTTTACTTAGGCAGTACTATGTTAGAAACAATATATTGGCCCATTCAAGTTGATCACAACCACCTCTTAGGTTTCAGAGGTTGAAAAGCTAGAAGGTCACATAACCCAGACTTCCTTGTGTCTCGGGTTTCAGATTCTGCCATTTAGGTAGACTCACATTGAAATCTGGGGAGAGATGTGGGGGAGGCAAGGAAGCCACTTTGGAGAAGAATCTGATCAAGGTATTCATTAGATTCTTAAGAAAGACTGTATCTTAGCCCGTCCTGTCTGCTCTAATGAAAATACTGTAAACTGGGTGGGTTAAACAGCAAACATTTATTTTTCTGGAGGCTGGTGAATCCAAGATCAAGGTACTGACAGATCTGGTGTCTGGTGAAGAACTACTTCTGGGCTTGTAGACAGGTTGGAGAAAGGAAGGAGGGAAATCTCTCTAATAAACACAATGATCCCATTCACAAGGACTCTACTGTTATAACCTAATCACCTCCAAAATTCCCATATGCTAATACCATCACCTGGGAAGTTATGATTTCAAGATGTGAATTTTGAGGGGGCACAAATATCAAATATTGAATCCATCATAGTCCATAGCCATAAACAGTTTGAGTCATTGGTTTGGACAGTCTTCCTAGAAAATGCACCTTCTCTCATGTTTCAATTTCTTGTGTGTGCAGATGACTTCCAGGTAAGTTAGCAATGAATGCCATCATGTTGCATAAAAGGATTACCTTAATATGTTTGTGCTGATAGAATACCTGAGACTGAGTAATTTACAAAGAATAAAAATGTGTTTCTTACAATTCTGGAGGTGGGGAAAGCATGGATAGATTTTGTCTTTGGTTCCAAAATTTGCTGTGTCAGCGTTGTATTCTCATGTGACAGAAGAGTGGAAGAGTGAGAGAGAAAGCCCACTCCTGTGGGCCTTTTTAAATAGAGGCATTAATTCTAAACTCTTCCCAAAAGGCCCAGCTCCAACATTGTCATGCTGGGGATTAAGTATCCAACTCAGGAACTTTGGAAGGGCCAAAAACACTCAAGACAGCATCACAGCAAATTCAGAAGCAGCAAAGTCAGAAACTTGCAGCAAGCTTTTTTATTATTTCCTCCTAGATCTCAGGGTCATGTGGGGAGCTCTGCTTTAGGCTACAGGCCAGCTGGTAAGGTATGTAGGCGGGCCCCAGTGAATTAACACTGTGAAAATGAATCAAATCCATTTCAACTTCCAACTTCACTGAATTTATTTATTAATTGTAACAGTTTCTTGGTGGAGTCCTCAGGGATTTTTTTATCTATAAGATTATATCATGAAAATAGGGTAAGTTAATTTCTTCTTTTAAAATTTGGATGGCTTTTATTTTTCTCTTGCCCAATTTCTCTGCAAGGACTTCCAGTACTATGCTGAATAGAAATGGTGAGAGTGAGGAGTGGACATCCTAATTTTGTTACTGATCTTCAAGGACAAGTTTCAGCTTTTCACCACTGAGTATGATTTCACTGTGAGCTTCCTTATATTGCCTTTATTCTGTTGAAGTACATTCATTCCATACTTAATTCACTGAGAGTATTTTATTGTTTTATAACAAAGATGTCGAATTTTTAAAAAAATTCTTTCCCTGCATCTGTTGAGATCATACGATTTTTTTATTTTAAGAAGAAGTAAAATTTTGTAACAAAATAATAAAAGAACAACAATAGTCAATGCCCTGTATTGTTATCTTCAAAGTAATTACTTGGAGTTTTTTTTAACATTTATTCTGTTAGTGTGATATATCGCAATTATCAATTTGCTTTAATTGAACCATTCTTACTCCCATGAAAAACTCCCACTTGATCATGGTGTATGATCACTTTAATGTGTTGTTGAATTCAGTTTGCTTGTATTTTACTGAGAATTTTTGCATCTTCAGTATGTTAATCAAGAATATTGGTCCGTGGTTTTCTTTAGTGTATTTGTCTGACTTTGATATCAAGGTAATAGTGATCTCTTAAAATGAGTTTGGGGGTGTTCCCTCCTCCTCTTCAAGTTCCGGAAAGAGTTTGACAAAGACTGGGTACTACTTCTTAAATGTTTGGTGGAATTCAGCAGTAAAACCATTTGGTCCTTGTTGAAAGGTTATTATTTATCTATTCATTTTTTTATTTCTTCTTCTTGGTAGGTTGTGTGTTTCTAGGAATTTCTCCAGGTTATCCAGTTTCTTGTTCAGAATACTCTCATATGATCCTTTGCATTTCTGTAGTATCAGTTGTATTTCCTTTTCAATTTATATTTGTCTTTCTTTTTAAGAAATCTTGCCAAGAGTTATCAATTTTATTTGAAGTTTTGAGAAACCTAGTTTTGTTGATCTTCTCTATTATTTTTGTAATCTTCATTTCATTTATTTCTTCTCTGACCTTTGCTATTTCCTTCCATCAAGTTTTCCTTTTTAAAGCTCCTTAAGTTGTAAAGTTAGGTTGTTAATTTGACATCTTTCTTTTTTCTTAATGTAACATCTGTTGCTGTAAATTTCTCCTTTTAGAATTTTGCTATATCCTATAAACTGTGGTAGGCAGTTTCCATTTTATATTGTGTCAAGACATTTTTAATTTATGATTTTGTTTTCTTTTCCTTTTGATTTCTTCTTTGACTTTGGTGGTTTTTGACCATGTGGCTTAATTTTCATATATTTGTGAGGCATTTCTGCTATTATTGATCTATAGCTCATACCAAATGGTAATCGATATGATTTTTTTAGGCTCCTTTTGCAGCTATATTAGTCAGCTTTCTGTCACTATAATTAAATACCTTACACAGGCCAATTAGGAATTAAAGACAGTTTTAGAGGTGGGCCAGGGATGCAGCTCAGTGACACAGCACCTGCCCGGCAAGCACAAGGTCATGGGTTCGATTCCTGGTGCCAGAAAAAAAGTCTCTAGAGGTTAAAATCCAAGACTGAATGGCCACTGAGTCTGAGAGTAACTGCCAACAGTAATGAGCATATCCAGTGCCTGTACCTAGGCTTCTAAAGACTGTTTTTCACTAGGTGGAATCAACATTTTTGGAAGAAATCACTAATCCCATGGCTGGTGAGGGAGGGTAGAAGATAAGCTGAAACATCTTTCTGTGCCTAAAAGTTAGGAAGCAAACAATAATGGGGGCAAGGTCTAAATAGTCTTCTGCTGGCAAAAGCAGAGATGATTTGATGAATTATGAGTATAACTCATAGAATAAGATAGAAAATTATGGGTGTAAATAAATAAGTGAATATATTAAGTTATGCAAGAAATGCTGTATTCATATAGTTTAACTACTAATTACAAATTACCTGGCAGATATCAGTAATGGTGGTCTAGCTCTTCAATAAGGTCCAATAAGAAGAATAAAATATCAGTTCTATGAAAACCCTAGCAAAGACACAAAATCTGAACCTAACAGTGAAGAAATATGAAATAAACCAAAACTGAGAGTTATTCTACAAAATAATTGGTTTGTAATCTTCAAAAGTGCCAAGGTGGTGAAAACCAAGGAGAGACTGATGAATTATTTGACACATAAAGGAGGCTAGAGACATGGGAAATGTCACATGTCCTTCTGGACTGATCCTTTCACTATAAAGATCATTATTGGTACCATTGGTGAAGCCTGAATAACGTCTGAGGGTTAGATGCTGTTAACGTACTATTGTCAGTGTGCTAAGTTTGGAGGTTATATTTGGTTATGTAGGAGAATGCACTTGCTTATAGGAAGCACACTAAAGTATCAAGTAGTAGTGGTACTCAGATTGTATATTTACTCAACAAAGAAGAGAGAGACAGAGACGGAGATATTCTTCCTTCTGTACATGAAATGTTTCTGTTTGTGTTTATTTCAAAAAGATTTAAAGTTAACATTAATCCCTGTCTCACCATGAAATCATATTGTAATGAATATTGGACTTGACAATTCACCACTTTCCCACTTATGTTCATTTCATCTGTTTTATGGTCTATGGAGGGGTCTGGAGAGAGAAAAAGGTGGAAAGAAGGGAGTAGAATCACAATCACAGTATTATAGGAAATGTTGAACTACTCGTGTGGTTTCTCTACGGGACTCTGATTCCCCACGACACCCAGTTTGGTAAACCAGTGCCATTCTTGGGAGTCTGTCTTGTCCTTTGTGTGTTTTGGGACAGAAACAAGGTTTAGAGTATCCTCTGGCCTTCCAAAGATGACAGTACAGAGGCAGATTAGATCTTTACATCATAACAATCGTGTTGGGATAAGAGAGAGTAGGGCAGGGCACACTTGAAAGGGCCACCCCAAAAGGCAAGGTGAGCTTCCTGGGCGGGATCAGACTTGTCTCATGCCTGATGTACAAAGCAAGCCCCTCTTCTTGCCAGAAGATGCAGGGAGGAATGTGTACTGGTGGCAGGGAAGGAGTGGTGGTGCAGAGTGACAGGTGCAGTTGCCTGTGAAATTCTTATCTGAGTATGGCTGGGTCCTTTGGCATCACTGAAGTGTTTTCCCAAAGAGAACAATTCCTCATTTTCACAGGTCATGAGTTCATACCTGCATTCTCAGCTGCTCCATGAAGCCTACTTAATGTTGCACCTTGAACTTCTAGAAAAAGAAGAGCAAGACAAGCCCAAAGTCCATACGAGGGAGAAAAGTATAAAGATCAGAACAGAAATTAATGTAATGTAGACTAAGAAAACAAAACAAAGAATTAGCGAGTTGAAGAGTTGGTTCTTTGAAAGAATAAATAAAATTAATAAACCCTTAGTCAACTTTATCAAAAAAAGGAAAGAAAACACTCAAATTCATGAATTGAGGAATGAGAAGGGTCAAATCACTGCAGTTTGTGGAAATCCAGAACATCATCAATACCTACTTGAAAATCTTTACTCTCATAGGATGGAAAACACAGAAGAAATGAACAGATTCCTAGATATGTATGAACTGCCAAAGCTAAATCAAGAAGATATAAAAATTTTGAATAGCCTAATATCAGTTAATGGGATTGCAAATGTAATTACAAACTTACCAACAAATTCCAAGTCCCGATGGATTCACTGCTGAATTCTACAAGAAATTAAGAGAAGATTTAATGCCAATACTTCTTAAACTCTCTAGTTAAATTGAAAGGGAAGCAGTACTCCCTAATTCCTGGATGCAGGTATTACCCTGATACCAAAATTTGAGGAAGGCCCAACCAAGTAAGAGAACTATAGGCCGATCTCCCTAATAAACACAGATGCAAAGATCCTCAATAAGATAACAGAATGTAGCAAATCATCAAGAAGATTATACACTATGACCAGGTAGAATTCTAGTGTGCAACAGGGAAATTCTACCTGAGTATGCAGCCTTTTGGACTCAAGACTATCATATCAACTCTTATCCACATCTTGAGTTTGCTGACTTGTCTGACAGATTTAATGGAATTATGAGGCCCCCACAGTCATGCAATCATGAGTCAATTCCTTTTAACCCCCTCCCCTCCTCAAGTCACATGCAGTTTTATTGGTTCAGTTTCTCTGGAGAATTCTGCTTAATTGTAATACATTTCCCTAAGGGTTTCTTTTTCTCTAGTTTTCACTTGGGTTCCACCAGAGTGATTCCCTTTAGAGATTGGACTTGGGTGTATAATCACCTAGCAGTGTTCCTCCTGGTCCTGAGTTCCAATAGTTTTCCCTCTCTCCCAGGGGTCATTGCTCATACTGGATAGCTCTCACCAACTTCTCTCTAGTGGTTGTAGAAATTTCTCTCTAGCACCTAACCAACTTAGGCCAAGTAAAGATATTTTGCTTTACTTAGCTTCGAGTGACTTTACCATTTCATGTCATTTCCTTTTTGAAAAATGTATTCATTAAACTCCCTGAAAATTACAAACATTTTTCCGAATAATTGGCTGTGTGTGCATTAAATATCTCCAAAAGAAAAACACAAAAATTATTTTCTATAGGATGGGAAACTGAGTGGAAGAAACCCCTTGTAAGCTTTTAGAGCTCTCTGATTTTTGAATAATTTAGATGTATTAGCTAAATGTGTATACATGTTAAATATGTATAAATGTACAAATACAGGTATATATATAAATAAAATGTAGTAATGTCTGATATGGCTACTTTTCTGTGTATTTATTCTAATATAAAAACTTTAATTTTGGCATTTCTGTAGCCTTTCTTGTTTTCTATATTAAATAAGATTACCAAAATTCTTGTATTTTAATAGGGAATTTAAGATTTTTCATAATATTTATATAGTGAATTATATTTTTTTGAGGATTAGAAATGTTGAATCTATACATCTAAACAAGATGTAAAACATGACATAAAAGTGAACTTGACCTTTAAAAAAATCCTCATATTACATACATTGAAATAGTACTTGACCATGTTGACTACATTTTTAATTCTAAGCATGTATTTACCCTGTGAATTGAAGTCTCAATCCAAGGATTTTTCTACTATGGAGCCATAAGGAGGTAGAAAAACAATAAAAAAGAGAAGTTTCATGAAAGTGATCTGCTCAAGAGAAGGGGAGGCAAAGACTTACCGCCTTCCTAAACCAGTTAAGTACAAAAGTCACATAACTTATTTTCTAGACAATCAAGATCTCAAAAAGTTTGCCTCCTTTTAAGGAAATTACTGACTGTTATACTCTAACAGGACAAGAAAGTAAATTATGAAACAGGAAAACAAGAGATCCATATGAGAAAGATCAAAAGGAAATCTGTTAATGAAAAGAGATATTCCAAACAGAAGGCAGTCCTAGAAATCAATCCATCAAAATAATTGGAGTTCAGAAACCTCTAGAAGAGACATCTTCAAGATGAGACTGATGGAGAACTTAATCTGTTTGAACAATCAAGAAAATATTTACAGCAAGATTTTGGAAATTAGTCAGTGATAAATGCATAGAAAACTAAGCAAATAGAAAAAGCAAGACAGATATTAATTTCAGGGAAAAAATGTGAGGGGAAAAAAACATAATCAGATTACACTCCTGAGTTTTACCATTGATGTGTAGGCATAATGATGATGAGTGGATGAGAAATGTACTCTCGTGTGTGTGCACAAGAGAACAATTTCCCCAGTCTCCACCGAGAAAGTCAATGGTGACCTCCTAAAACAGAATAATCACAATGTAGCAATATAAGTATTTTGTCCAGACATCCGGGAAGAGTATTTCAAAAGAGTTGAAACTAATTACGTCTGGCACACTGCAAATGAGAAGGAAGGGGAGGCTGCTCCTTCTTCTAAAATCTGTCAGCATCTGATTGCTTGCCACTGAGTGCTCTGGAAAGCAGTACTGAGGAGGCTACAGGGGACTTACTGGACTCAGCACTGGAGAAGGAGGAAACCCATCCTGCATTCCTGTCCCTGAGGGAAGTGCTAGGGTGGTGGGAAGGGGCATGGATCTGAGCGCAAATGGAAGCATACCAGCATCTAGATCCCCTTCATGCTTTGTTGTAGAGATTGGAAAACAAGGCCTTAGGCTCTCTCCACTTTGCTTTGTAAAAAAAGATACATTGCTATCACATGCATGCTGTGATTCACCAGCTGTCCTGCATTCTGGATGCTGCCTATAGGAACTACCCCTCCCATCCCCCAAAAAGGAGATGTACAGGTTACACAAAAATGATGCGAGCCTTTTTGCAGTGGAAGGGTTGATAGGTTGACTTTGTTAAATCTGTAGTCACTCAGGTATATTTGTCCGGAAAACCCTTCTCAAATCACATGGTGTTATCCTAAGGAATATCCTTTAATAAATGCATTTAATGAATAGTAGTTGAGTGTTCTTAGGCAATGTAGCCCCTAATTTTAGCACTATTCTCAGAAAGAAACATAAAATAAAAGGGGGGGGAAAAAAAGGAAAGAAACATGATTTCATCCATGAGGAGGATTCTAAGAGCTGAACTGTGGCAAAACCAGGGTCTGCCTGTGCATGCCTGACGGAGCACTGTAAAATGGAAACTAAACCAAAGGAAACTCACCTTAGCTAGGAAGAGAAGAACCAGGGCAAAGGCAGCAGAGGCTGTTTGGAACCAGATTTGAGAGATACAGCCAGGATCAAAGGGAGTCAAAAGAACTCACAGGAGAGAGTTGTTTCTCTTTAAGTAAAAACCTCAGGGTAGAAGGAGGCTTTATTTCCAAGAGGCTGCATGGAGGAAAAAGAACTTACTAGAGAACCAGTGGGGTGGATTCCAGGTGAGGCAGGCACCTCGCCTGGGGTTCTGGTCAATTAGATCATTCTGTTTGAACTTGAACTGGCTGTGCCTGGAGCAGCCAGCGGCCAGGAGCCTGAGGTAGCAGAAGACTCTGTATAAACAGGAGTCAACAAGCCCAGAGAGACAGGGTGAAAAGTGCTTGTCAATGACTCCTGCAATAGGCTCAGCTAGTCAAGAGCAAGTGTTTTTTTTTTACCTGGGTCTAATTGGTTTGGTAGGATTTCTCCAGACCGAGCTACATTCACTATCTGAAACAGAGGTTATAGTAAGTTGCTACACCATTGCACCTGGTGAGTAAAGTGGGGTGGGGGGAAGTTAAGAAAGACAGGATGGACTTATGATTATGAGATGACCCTGTAGAGAGGGGAAAACTGTGTACATTTTACCC